>CM046870.1:16296808-16460068 GCA_025617745.1 Heliocidaris erythrogramma | reverse complement strand
ACCCCTGTCCACAATCTAAATGATTTTTCACAGCTCACATTTTTAAAAAATATTCCACTTACGGAGAATGAGAGAGAAAGAATTGCCATAGTTGTTGACAGAGAATCAAAGACATTCACCCCAAACAGTACTAACATTATGCATTGTGTCCCAAAAGGGTTTACAGTTTAATAGAGGGTGTACAGAATCCCGACTTGACAAGAATTGGTATTATTGGTATAAGCAAATTTAAAAGTTATGGAAAGAATTAGATATGTTCACACTTTGATCAATAATAAACAATTTATGAAAGAATAGGTTTGTTTCTCTTTATGTTCTTACGTATCTCATCATCATTTTCATGATTCAGTGATCAATTTAACTACTCTATTGAGTGTTTTGAAATATTAATTTGGCTAGTTTTTAATTCAAGTTGACTTTCTTAGTCAACCACAATTTTTTAATGGGATATATCAAGACATATATAAAACAAAACATATTCTTTCATAAATTGTTTATTATTGATCAAAGTGTGAACATTTCTAATTCTTTTTCCAACTTTCAACTATTAACGATTCTCAAATCTGTTAATACCAGCAAGAACAAATACCGATTCTTGTCAAGTCTGGATTTTACCCCCTTTCGCAAAAGGCGGTCCCCAGATTTTTTATGTCACTTGATAGAGGAGACCCTAAGCCATCTACAAGTATGAACATTTCCTACAAATATTTTGAAAAATTTATTGGGGGATATTTCGTGCAACTGTTAACTATTTTTCTGGGACGCACTGTATAAGGGCCTAAAGAACGCATCATCGAGTATGTCACATTATGTAGACACGGATAGATTGATATTCGCTTCGCAGGGTCTCGACAGAGGTGAAGAAAGGCTTTCATGACAGAATTGCAACAGAGTGTAGTGACAAGTCTAGTTAATAAAAACGAGATATTTGTCCTGGTGTCTCGAAGAATTGGAGGCAATAGTGAATGTAGAAAGAGGACAATAGAGAAAAGCGAAAGTCCAAGTAGAACTCATCATTCATGTACTTTGAGAGGAAAAAGTGTATGCCTAGAAAAACATTTGGAGAGAATTATTGCAATTGTCGTTTTTACGGTTTTGGGGTGGTCCTTTCGCATTTTGACATAAATAAATCTACCTTTGATTCTTTTTTTGAAAACTATTTCAATACGTGTTCCTCATCATTTCACCACTGTTAATATCACTTCGTACTGATTTTTGCTTCGCAGTACGCCTATGAAAACAAAAAGGACCTTTGACGTTCCTCGCACGATCCTTATAAAACGTTCATATCATACCGATTACTAGGGGGACGTCCTCACAATTTATGATATCTAATTTCACGCAGACAGCTAGGGGCAAAACACGTTTCCCGCCGTCACCCTTATCTACAAAAATGTTGTTGAAATTCTATGCAAACATCGATTGGTAATTGAAGTTATGATTTCAAGAATCGTTATGAGAGATAATGAAAGAGATAGAGAGATAGAGAGAGAGAGGGGAAGGGAGTTGGGAAAGTGGAGTGCGTGTGAATTGACTAGTGCGTGGGTTGGAGAAGGAGGTAAGGCTAATCGCTGTATGTCGGAGAGAAAATGAAAGAGAGAGAGAGTAAAAGATGTAAAGAATACAGACAGAAGCCAAGGATGAAATGAGGAGAGCAGGAGAGAGAATATAGAATTACAGAGGGATAGAGAGAGAAAATGAGAGAGGGTAAAGGGGAACATAAAAAAAATATAGAAAGAGAAACGGTGGGGAGAGAAAAGAGAAAAGATAGGGGAAGATAAGGGGAGAAACGAGACATTAGCGTGAGTTGAAGATTCATAATTTCTCTTTAAATAAAAAAGTCTCATCGTTGTCATATCCATATTTGATATCATGATATTATCTGTGGGTGTTTATACATGATTTCATTTGCCCTCCTCCATCCTGATTCCCCTGATGAAAATTGCAGTAGATGACCCCCTTACATGTAACGTCACTTATTCCATGTTTGTGTGGAAATTAAAGCATGATATATCATTTAAGTGAATCGAGAAGCATTTTGGAATTGTGAGCCAGTTTGTTAGCCATGCTCGAAAGTCGAAACAGAGCCTATCTGTTAACGGCCGTCTTTAAGCAGACGATTGCATAAATTCCCCAAAACTTTGTTCCCTCCATTAAGATCTAAAAACGTTGGTTCCTGCTTGTTTTATTACCAAGTTTCACTTGTGAACTCAGCATTCCAGTTTTGGGAAAAGAAAAGTTTGAAAAAAAAGCATGAGAAAGCCAACATCAAATTGTCAAACGAATTCATTTGTAAAAACTGATAGCCATTTCACAAGTTAAAAATAGTTAGGCTGCACGAAAGTGACGTTGATATAGAATACAACGGCAATGTCACGTGGCTATCTGAAATCTGATGTCACCTTTGACCTTAAGCAAATATTTATGTCAGCCTCATGACATTATTGTCAATCACGTGTCAGCAGATCGATTGGGAGTCATAATTGCTAATTGACATTATGTAAATACTCTGAAGGAGCATGTTTTGACACGGCTCTGCAATTGATCTCATGAGGGAGAAACGGGATGTGCTTTCGTCGCGATTGTGAAAACCTAATTCTGATTTTCCACTTGGTTAAAAACAACCTAACTTATAAGTATTTTTGTCCATCTTAAATCCATACACCGCCTAGTCGTAATTATTTTTTTATGAACATTGATAATGCTGACACATAAATGGTATCCATAATACTGGTTGATAAATATTAAATGTCTTAGGCTAGATAAGTTATACCCGATGGCATAATACTCCAATGCAACATAGAAAGAACCAAATGTAGGTTAAGATTATTCCTGACTCGAGACATTTATTTTGCTTAACGTGATCGATGTTTAAAGCTACTTATCTAAGATTACGTGCACATTCTTTATCTCTTTAAAAATGAAAGATGTTTCCACACAATTTAAAACTTGAATATTCTTTCTAAAGTTTTTCTCCAGGTAAGACATCATATTAGTATAAACGTGGTTTCTTGTGATAAGAAGAAAAACGTAGTCGTCACGTGAATGTCGCCGACCGACCATTAAAGAAAAAGGATCTCGAATTTAATACTTATATTGTATATTGAATGATAATATTGTCATTCTTAGAGTTACTGCACGTATAAATTCATTGCTTTTTTGATGATCCATCCTGTTGACTTTGGTCATGTTGTTTGCCAATGGTTACAAAGGGCCACTTCTCGGACATTGAAAGGAGGATGGATTCGCATCAATCTATTACTTGGAGTGGCACTTATTGAATATACACTTCCTCTGGTTAATGACCTCTGTGGCGAAGATGATGGATGAGAATCTTGCCTCTAATCTTCAAGCGTTTTGTCTTCGGTTGTCAAGGTAACAAAGGACCAATACTTGAACATAAAATGAGGATAGGGTAGCATCATCCATCACTCATGGTAGCAGTATTGTTTCACTTTATACTCCTCTAGTTACGAATTCCAAGCGGAATGTGACAGATTACCGTTTTGTTCATGGTATTTACCAGTTTTCATAGATACATGTCGTTTTTCCGCAGGTTAATTGTTTAATACTCCGACGGTTCGTAATTCCGAAAATGAACTAGGGTTCATAATTCCAAAAAACGAAAAAGGGTTCATATTTCCGAAAGTTCGTAATTCAGAAAATAGTTATGTAGGGCTCTGTTGCATTTTCGGAATTATGAACCCTATTTCATTTTGGGAGATGCGAACCCTATTTTATTTATGGAATTAAGAAACTTTGGAATAACGAACCTTCGGAGGAATGTCTCAAGTGTTCGGAATTATGAACCCCCTTCTATTGGAAATGTGTGTTTCGCAATGACTAATACCTTAAGAATTATAAACCTTAGGAAAACGAGTACCCCTCTCCCTTCCACTTTCTTTTGGTTGCAATTGGTGACCAAGGTCCAATAATAAGAAAAGAATCGCATCACTCCATCACCGTTGGTAGCAATGTCCTTTGAGCTCATTTAGTTATGCTGGTTACAAACCCGGCTCGAAAGGTGATGGATGAGTGACTATCTTCCCCCTATAATGTTCCGCCAATTTAGCTCTGGTTGCCATTGGTAACGAAGGACCAATGAGTATAGATTCAAAGTGATGACCGCTATGCCTCTAAGATCTTGCGCCATTTTAGTCGGCGTTGTTATTGGTAACGAGCTGTAAGCTGGGTGTGCATTTCATTGATATTCCAAGGACATCAAGACATTCCTCCGCCCGGCTAGTGACCATTTTCACACTTTTTGGGGCAAGTCGTAAATCAAAATCTTCAAGAGATGATAGCAGGTTGACGAAAAGAAGATTTTTTTTTCTGATTCCGACCTGCCTTTTTTTCACCTTTGGAAAGTCCATGAAGCTACATGGAAAGTATGTACAGAATTTACTAAAAATGTAAATCGATATTACGATTACGGATCAAATCTGATATAAGCATTACAAATGTTACTACAATTTAGAATTTAGTTTATTTCCAATTCGGCTTGCTGTCATTGAGAATTTCTTTCCCTTTAGTGTATTTCTTTTTTCAAAATGTCCTTAGCGTGTTTCGGCAACAGGAAATTGTATCCAAACTGTTGCAATAGTAAAGACACGTCCACTATTACGAGACATGCTGTTATATATTTTCGAAATAAGATGTTAATGATCTCATTATTTTGATATTGATACCATAATTTCTGTTCACACCACTCACTGGCGCACCATTACTGTCACGAAATGGAAGAAGCGATAAAGAAAACATCAAAAAAATTTCCGACTTGTAAAATCTTATGGCCAAGTCCAAGTTGTTTTGTCCCCATATAGTTACCGACTACATCTATCAAGCTGATGGTCCTTCTACAGCTTTGACCAGATATCGAGTAAAATAATATTTTTCGTCAATTTGTGCTCACAATTCCATAATACTATTCCGTAATACTTAATAACTTAGGGGGCATGCATTGCCCCTATTGTGAATGATCTTTTGTGAATTTGCACTGGGTTGAAAATGATAGATATAGTGCAAATCAACCCAATTTCTCTCCAACTGTTGAGTTGGAATTATAGATGTGTTTGGCATGTTTTAGTCATGAATTTGTAATTCATATCGACAGTTACATCGTAATCACATCTGTATTTTCATGATCCTTTCTTCCTATGTTTTTCTTCTTCTCTGTTCTCCAGTCACAGTTTACTTTTATTCAATATCAATTTCTCCTCATTTTTTTTCTCTACGTTTCTTCTTTAGTTGTTTACCTTTTCGAAACTGTCTGCATCTTCTCCTTCAAAACATTTCGTGCATTCGTTTTACCATATATATATATATATATATATATATATATATATATATATATATATATATTTACACTTGTATATCAATAACACAACCCCTACATTGTGAGAGGATATTAGAGAGTAATATAATTGACATAAATCTTGAATTCTGCTATGCATCATGGATCTCATTTCCTTTTCCTGTCACAGCTACGCACCATTATTCTCTAATATTCTCTCAAAATATATTATTCACAAGAGTTGTCTATGTAATTTGAATATACAGGGTTTTGTTTCTTATATATATATTATATTATATATACATATTCAAGTATACAGGTACATATATGACGAGATAGTTTACGGTCGATTATCATTTTTTGATCCTTTAATTGAAGTGAAGTGCGTGGTTTCGAACAGCCTAAGAAGATAACACAATCAAAGATGCAAAAATAAAGGGCGATGTTCGTTGACAAATCAAAGCCAAGCTACAATAAGAGGATCTCGAAAACAAAAATCAGATCCATATGTTTTGAAAACAAAAAATCAGAAAGTTCTGTCTATTCAAGCGGGTGATTACAATTTATCGGAACACATTTGCTTGGCCTTCGCTTATAACTTCTATGCTGTTGCTACTTTCATGAATAAGGCCCATTTCCATTAGCGTGTCTATGTCCACAATTACATCAAGAGCCATTCAGCTCATAAACAACCTCTATATACCGATCAATCTCTCAAAGAAAATGAAAAGACATGGCCCAGACACACGTACAATACAGGAAAAGATGCTGCCTTCAGATGGGAGTGACTGAAATAAGCAATAAAGTTTCACAAGGCAGGATATTACTTAAATTATCACAAGAGAATTTCAAGACGCCTATGCCATGTATGTAAACACTTTTAAATCATGAATTTAGAAGTGATTAAGGGTGTGGTCGTGAATACTTGCGCGGCAAGCTGCATCATATTACACAAGGATAAATTTGATTGAAAAACAGTTGTGAGATTCGTGTCTCTCTTTCCCTCCGTTTCTCCCCTTCCTCCACCCCTCCCCATTTATCCCCCCCCCCCCTCTCCCTCTCTCTCTCTCTCTCTTCTCTCTCTCCTCCTCCCCCTCTCTCTCGCTCTCTCTCTCTCTCTCTCTATCTCTCTCTCTTACGCAAACCCCTTCCCTGTTTCTTTCTTTCTTTCTTTCTTCCTTCCTTTTGGCCCGTACCTCCATCTTTCTATTTTCCCCTTTGTTAATGTACATCTATTTCTGCATACCAATTTTCACTAGTATGTTGGGGGGGGGGGGGGGGGTTCTCTTGAAGGATGCAAAGTAGATGTTCTGAATAAAAAAGACTAAATATAAAATACAAGTGTCATTCAGGCTGAAATAATGTAGCATTCCTTGGAACATTGAAGTTTAGACTCGTGCACGCAGGTCACTGCCCTTATTTCCAAGCATCCCATTGTGTTTGATCTTGTTAGTAGAAAATTTAACAGTCATGAGATTCGCATTGTCATCATTGTCATCAAACGTGTTAAACACTTTCTTGTACTTTTTAGATGATGCCACAGGGTTTCATCGTAACGCCATTCTTTTGCGCAACTATCGATTTGTACAATCTCCATGCATTGGTTTGAATAAATTGTGCAAAACGATCAATAAATAATATTCATCTATCTGGATGTTACATGTGTCTCGCTAGAAGAAAACATTGCAAGAGGCCTGTCACTCATATATTCAGTCATGTCAGTGGCGTGTTGTCTTTGCGGTTCTCATGTGTATTACTTAGTCTGAGAGCTCGGTATATTTTGTCAGACATCAAAAACAGCACGAGCCGGTATCGAACAAAATGAAAAGATTTCCCCAAGCCGAACTCTAGAGATTGTACAATCTGTTTTGTGTTTTGTTTTTCTTTCACTTCAAAAAGAGTTTATACCATGAAGTCAAAAGTGCATATAAGTCGATAATATTTGTCAATCATGAAGAACAAACAATATATGTCTTTTCCTCAAGTAGAACCTATGAAATAGTTTATACTATTTTGATCTTTGAATCAAGTCGAAATGATCTATTTAAAAGTATTTTTGGTGAAGGGTACTCAAAAACCATGGGGATTTAGAGGGGGAAATGCCATGCTATTCCCCGAGAGATCATTTTAGAGTGAGAGAGAACACCCTGTTTACGTTTTGTTTTTGTTTGTAAATGGAGGTTCCCAATGAGTACATTATTGGTCTTTGTGTCGGAAAAGCAAGGATCTAAATGGTTAAAACGGTGATCCCGTGAGGTAGTTATGACATGATTTGTGAATTATGCCAAATGAGTTTCAAACTCTTCCCCGTTAGATATAGCAATCAAATACGAATATTCCTCAGACTCCCACCCCCCCCCCCCCCCTCCACCCGCCACAGCAATACAGTTATTTGAAATGTCAATTACATGTGAATATGGTCATAAGTCCGTTACAACAATGCCCCGATATAGTTCGAACCTATTGCGACGAGTTTATCATTTTCATTTTCTGCCTCCGAAGTATAATGATGTGAGAAGGGGTCATCACCCTTCGGTGCGGTTACACAAGCATCCTCTGCTATCTTATTGAGTTCCGGTAAAGGTAAAACAAAATGTTTGAGCTTTCTCAATCTTTGTTTATGTCAGTTTGAAAGAATGTGATTAAAGAAATGCCCTGTATAGAATTGCTCAAATACCATCATAATACCGTGTGTTGAGAGCCAGAAGGGCGTTAACTCATATGTTTTAACACAGAGTTAACGCCCTTCTGGCTCTCAACACACGAATTACGAAATATGACGAAAAATAGTTGAACCGTTTGGACCAAACATACATGCTACATGTGAAATACCTGTGTTATACAGAGATGTTGCATACTAGTTTCAGTATTGCACAAGGTTACACCAAGGGCTTTCTTAAACAATGGCACAATAAATGAGAAAAGTGACAATTCCCTATTTGTAATATGTTTATGATTCCGTCTACCAGCAGTATAGAAGGGGATAAGAAATATTATACGACAAAGGAATCCCAAAAAGTACCGTTATCTTCTCACCTTTTGATTATGTTCAGAAGTACATGTTACAAACCACCAAGCCATTCATCAGGTACAGTTTTACTAAAGAAAAAAAACTCTGTTCATGAAATGTTGCTGTTAAAAAATATCAAAATTCTGAACTTCACCTAAAATACCACTGAAATATTTTTAGCTTTCCCGTCCTCATAAATTTTCTCAAAAATAGTCTGCATGTCAATCCAAAATCCCTTTTTACCAAGATTACGTGCCGAAATCGAAATAGACCACCTCTCTTGGGCAAGAAAGTGGGCGAGGAATGATAACGGATTACTTAGAGTTTTCAGAGCTATTTTTCACCATTTAATACTACCGTGACTGCTTTACGACCAACGATTAAAAGGAAAAAAGTGCATGGTGGAATTACTGGCCCGACCATCATCAAGAGCACGTCTTACACTTCAGCCCTAATGCGCGAAATATGGACCATCGTCATGATCAGAATTAAATCCGACTCCTTAACCGATATCCTCTTTTGCAGATCGATATTTAGTCTCCTCCTTTCTTTGTCATTTTCTCCCCACCCCCCCCCCCCCCCTCTCTCTCTTCCTCTCTCTCTCTCCATTATCTTCACTCTTCCAACCTCCCCTTTTAGCTTTCTTTCTGCATGCACTGGTGTTCGTCGCGCTTTCTTTCTTTCTCTTTTTTTCCTCTCTCTCTGTCTCTTGCATTGTTCGTATCTACCTGTATCACTGTTTCTTTTCACCGTTATAAACACCCCTCTCTCTCTCCCTCTCTCTCTCTCTCTCTCTTTCTGCCCCTCCGTTTATCTCATAAGATATCTCCGGCGTTCTATATTATCTACTGTATGTCTTGCACGGTCTCTCTTGCTTTCTTTGACACCCTTTGTCATTACGTCTCCTTACGACACCCCTACCACTCTCTCATTTTTGTTTCATTTAATAGCATACATCCCCTTCCTTTTTCCCCATCCCTTGTTACACTGTTTTCTCTACCCCCACCTCACCCGCATGTGCGTGGCTCTATCCCTCTATCCATACATATTTCTCTTGTAACTTTCATTCCCCCTATCTCTCTCTCTCTCTCTCTCTCTCTGTCTCTCTCTCTCTATCTCCCCCTCCCTCTCTATCTCTCTTTCTCTCTCTGTCAGTTGATATTTCTCCCATTCTCTCACTGTAGTTTGATTACAACCATTTCCTTGTATTACCTTCCCTAGTGGAGAAGATAAACTCAACGCGACCAAAAATAAAAACATTAAAATGCATTAGCCGCATTCCGTAATCTGATAGCTCGACCCAATCGATATCGAATGACTGGACCGTTTTAAAGCGCAAGCCCATCGAGGGACTGTGCGACAAGAAGTATGGCTAGCGTTTAGATTGGAAGGTGGCGCCTATTTCATCTGCTGTGCACGTTTACCACCAGTTGCCGATTTGTACAAAGAGCAGTGGGAAATACATTTTTGAACTTTCATCGCTGACCCATCTTCCTGAGATCTTTTAAGCAATTATTTTATCAAGATGTACACATACCGTATAAGTAGCTGCATTTATGGACATATATGGAAAACGATCAATAAATAACATTCATCTATATGGATGTTACATAGACATTGACATAGACATTGAAATGGATGAAGATTTAGAAACTTAGAAATATATGGGAGAAAGAGAGAGAGAGAGTTAGATTGATACAGAGAATGAGCGACAGAGAGATAGAGATACAAAGAGGGATATCGTGCATGGGATGGTAAAAAAATAGGGGAGGGGTGTAAATCAAACGTAAATTAAAACCAGTCGTTTACCTCTAAGATATGTAATTGGATCTAGCACGATTAGTTTGATTTGATGCTGATTTGAAATTTAGTCACGAATTGACAGGCGCACACCAATGCTAACTGAAACTCACATTTATACAAATGGGTGAAGGGAGGCAGTGTAGATAAAATGCCTCTCTTCAGGAAATAAGTGCCGTGCCGAAGATCTTACCCAAGAGCGTCGTATTGTATCTTCAGTCAAGCGTTTAATCCACTATGCTCTGCTTAATCAGCCAATCATAATAAGTTATTCATGTTTAATAAGTTGTTCATCGATATGTTATGTTTAATATGCCATATTTCCTTCAAGATAACAGATATAATTGCCTCTTCTCAATTACTACTGTATTATGTTTAATAAACTTGTTCTTAGTAAACGAAGAAGCTTGATGGGAGGAATTTTAATTTGTAAACAATTTTTTTTTAGGCATTTTACTCCCAGTGTTAAAGATCGTATGCTCGATCTGTAATGAAAAACACAAGTCAGAAAAAAAATGGAACCAGCGGGATTCGAACCTGTCATCTACTGCTTGCCGGGCAGCGACTTAACCACCAGGCTATTCTGGTTCACGGCCAAGTCACGATGAACTGGAATCAAATACCGAAGATCCTCTTCTTTCTGACTCATTAATATTCAACGGTCCGCTGTAGACAATGGTTAGTAAACGAAGAAGCTTGATGGGAGGAATTTTAATTTGTAAACAAATTTTTTAGGCATTTTACTCCCAGTGTTAAAGATCTATGCTCGATCTGTAATGAAAAACACAATTAATGAGTCAGAAAGAAGAGGATCTTGGGTATTTGATTCCAGTTCATCGTGACTTGGCCGTGAACCAGAATAGCCTGGTGGTTAAGTCGCTGCCCGGCAAGCAGTAGATGACAGGTTCGAATCCCGCTGGTTCCAATTTTTTCTGACTTGTGTTTTTCATTACAGATCGAGCATAAGATCTTTAACACTGGGAGTAAAATGCCTAAAAAATTTGTTTACAAACTTGTTCTTGTTTGTATATCTTGCCCCATTCTCCTCTTCCTCTTTTCCCTCCTTCTTCTTCTTCTAGACTTTGTGTCACTCAACTAATTCTTGCTTTCGATGTGACATATAGCCCGGCGACAGTAAGAAACGAAAAGAATACATGACATTTTAAGGTTATTATTACCACTTTGAACATGTTGAAAATTACCATCCTAAAATTCAATCACCTAGGAGTCCATAGAATTTGCGATAGATTTGGTACAATTACAAGATACTGCTTTCTTCATGGAAAGGAAATGGGGACAAGAAGCAGGAATCAATTTGCGTACAAAATCGTCTAACAGTAATCTCTCTGTCTCACAAAGAAACCCTGTTATTTGGGGGCAAAAAATGGGTGGCAACATCCAATAATCCTCCTATACTTTATAAGCCTACATACGTACACAGATTCATACCTTAAATAAGTTCAGGCTTATTGTGTGCACCGCCACGTTTAAAACATGAATAACTCGTTAAGTGTATGCCATCATGCTACAACGCCACGGGCAAAGAGCCAATGTGGTCACGTGATAGAAAACATTCCAACCAATCACATACGAGATACGGAGAATGGGGGTTACTATTACCCAAAGTGTGATTGATCGTGACGCCTCACGCTAATTGACACAAGCCCCAGCCATCCCGGGGATATTGTCCTTTCTCTCCGAGGTCCGTGGTTCCTTCCACGCGCATACACACACACTCATCCCTCTCCCACGCGTACTCACGCCCACACTATCCCATTAATGTTATCTTGACTTCCGGCATGTCTAGCGATGACTATAAAACCAAACGAAATAGGTACTACATTACCTGATAGCAAGTTTATTACACACAGAAAGCGCCTGGTTAAAAATTGTCCGTGTAAAATGTTTTCCGTGCATAATCGCATTAGTTCTTTTAGAATTTGATAATTTGATTAGAAAAGATGTGCTCAAAATAACCAGGCAACGGAGTAAAAATTACCAGATTTGTGTATAGCTACCGGTCAACCCGAAACTGTGGTAAGGTTGAATACTTTTTGTGTTAAAGTTAAAATTTTTTTTTTTTTCTTCAGTGTACTAGCTGTCTTAGCTGAGTAGTATACAAAACATAAAAAGGCACTGTTATATGTTATGACTATATACATGTACATAGGCGGGGTGGTGGGGTTTGGAGCCATCGCCCCTTTACTAGAATTGTGAAAATGGCAGTATCCTATATCTGGTCCACGAGTAGGTCTACTTGCAATGTTTGTAAAACTAACTCAGTATATTTCGATGACAAAAATGTCATTGTCACTGTAATACAAAACTTCAAAATATTTGTTTACTCATTTCGCTCGCTCGCGAAATCTATGAAGAGGACAGTTTGATTACATGTCGTTTTTCCGGAGCTTGGTATTTTCGAAGTTTCGTTACTCCGACGATTCGTAATTCCGAAAATGAAATGGATTCACAATTCCTAAATTAAAAGGGGTGCATCATTCATAAGGTTCGTAATTCCGAAAAGTCGTGACAATTAATTATTGCATTATCAGTGAAAGATAGATATGGCATTTATTCCATTTCGAAAGCAGGAGACGGACAAATGTATGAATGTTTTACGCCAGTCGATCAGTCTGCCATTGATCTAAGCAATCCTCTTCAATTTAATCAATTCTTCCTTGATTTATGCTAAAAGCGGAGAACATTTTCTGTCAAGCTGTAGATGCTCTTTATTGCTATCTCAAGTACCGCACAATGAATTGTGACATTTTAGATTAAGTTGTGGAGGTCGCACGCTAAATTATATCATTGTGGGAGAGTGTGACTGTACGGGCGGCTTCCGTACCAATTATGTATTGCATTCAGCATGATGTTTTGTTTTGTCGCATCTTGTCATTGTAAAAGAAACGAAATGGGATAGCATTACATTGATGAGGATTTAGTAGAATGATGCGTTATGAAAAACATATAGCGATGGTTCTTGGGATACGTTGTTCATGCCATTTATCTGTTTTTACAATTAATGTGTCTTAGGAATAGAAAGATGAAGATCCATTTCTTGATAAATACATGTTGAAATTGAACATAAATTCATTTTATTCCATATGATCAAAATATTTAGATGTTAATTTTCCCAGTTGACTGGTGTGACGAGAAGCTGACTAGCGCTAGTAGCACACTCTAAAATGATAACGAAATATAGCGTAAAGCATGTAAAGAGGGAATATGTATGTTCGTCGGGTAAAATTTTACCAAATCCAGTATTGGAGGAAATTTACCCAAGATGGGGGGGGGGGGGGGGGGGATCTACCAAATATTGAGTAAAAACTTACATCATGTATAATATTTGGTAAAATATATCCAGTATTGTGTAATATTTTTTTTAAAGTTTCATCATGCTATTGGAGTATCGTCGCAGCCCAAGAAAAACAGCGTAAGCTATATGATAACATTTGATTAGGAAATACTATATTCATAACTACAATTATACAATAATTGGCATGTTAGAATACCTATCAACAAAATAGGACTACGAGTGCAATTCAAATGCAATTTCACTTTGATTCAGTAAGTGCTCGAAATTGCTCTTGAAATGCTATTTCCTGGTCCAGATTATATGCAATATGCACTTTAAGGTTATGAATTGACTAAATTTGATTTTAAGGATATACCTTGACAATATAGATACTTGAGATGAGGAAGGAACAATCTTAATTTCAGTTTTGTAATAAACACTTCCATTTTAATGAAAGAAGAAATGAAGCAAAAATGAGACCCCTCCTGAATTTCAAAGGTTAAGGGTGGTGCAATCATCTGAAAATAGTTAGATGTGTATGAAATTTAGTGATGAGGATGAAGAGCAGCAAATTACAAACATCACAATATAGACTTCACGGTTTTGTTTCAACTGAATTTTGTGTTTAACAAAAAATACCTTACTTTAAATCAAAATTTCAACGTAGGACCACTGACAACTATTAACATGACCAGAACTTAGCAAAAGCTTTTCCCCCCTTATTATCAACTGAATATCATTTTGCATTGGTGAAGTGGTTGTTTCAATAGAGGTGTCATTTGCTCTCAATACATAAATTAAAGGTAATATTGAGTTTTGGTACGCCCTCAAAAAATATTCGTCAGCTGCAGCCCTATCCCCCTATCGCCTCGTAAGCCTATGTTCATAAACATGCTGACTATAAACATAGGAAATATTTTTTTTTAAAATCATTTCCATACTATTGTAGGCATAGAAAGATTTAGATTTTTAAACCCCTTGGATGTACGAAGTAGTCCATCTATGGCACCAAGTGCCTGGTTACACGTTTGAGACAACTTCCTCTAAAGGTCCCTTTGAACATCCCGAGTTCGAGGAGATCGGCGGCGTCTCAATTGTTAAATCTTCGCCCCACATTGAAGAGGACATCGGGTTCCGTTTCGTATCTATGATCGTCACTGCCAACTTCAAGCTACGTTGCTCCAGGGTGCACTATTGGAGAACAGGGTCGACCACGAGAATGACTTGGAGTTTGATGGCTGCAGAGAGGCCACGACGAAATGATACATGAGTACACTCACGATCTGACACAGAAGTAGTCAATGAGTGCCCCTCAACAAGGACTATCACTTACACCTCTTAATATTCCCACCTTTCAATTTGTAGAACATCTAATCTGCCATCGACAACGTTTCCATTGTCGCAATCGATGTCTTCGCTGGAGTCGAATGTTCTGTTCTATCTTTCTGATGTTCAAGGACCTCGTTGAAAATATGCTGACACCGTTTCAATCTGAACACAACATAAACCCTTCACTACGAGCCTAAAGAAAAAAAGTCATGTCATCCCCCTAAACCAAGACGATGGACTAACATTCAGTGTTTCAGATATCTTGATATGGTGCTTCTGATAAATTTGCTCTGTTCCGCCAACACTGCTGATAAACCTCATGTTGCCCTTGTTCTCTTCAAAGCTTCAAGACGATGGACTAACATTCAGTGTTCAGATATCTTGATATGGTGCTTCTGGCAATTTGCTCTGTTTCGCCAACACTGGTGATAAACCTCATGTTGCTTTTGTTCACTTCAAAGCTTCAAAACGATGGACTTACCATCAGTGTTTCAGATATATTGATATGGTGCTTCTGCTAATTTGCTCTGTTCCGCCATCTTGCACATAATCCCGACTGCCCAAACATTTAACCTTAATTATAAAACAGAATCAGAATTTTGTTGTTTAAAAACCAGTGAGAACATTCCAATTTGCTTTCGGCAACAAACCATATCATGTAGGGATCCATACACCCCTTGTCCCACTTACACCAGACTGAGAGCCTTCCAAAAAAATAGTATCCAGTGCTTTGACGCAGACGGCAGCGGTAACTCATGCAAGAACTCTTCAATTTGGATGAAGGTTTCACTTTTTTCGCTACATCAAGGATCTATAGGTATCTCTTTTATTGTGCTTTGTTGCGAATACTCCATGGCCCAGTTGCGCTTGTAATGCATATCACTTGACTTCAATTTGTAGACTCTAGAATGTCAACTTAAGCAGAAACTGTGATGACCGAACGAACCTGAAGCATGTGAGTAGAGACCCGACGCCTTTCTTTGTCTTATAGTTGAGATCCTTGGTCGCCTCTATTTTTTCTCTTTATAACAGCTTATCAATTTTCATTAGGCTGACAAAATTTCCCCTCCATCTTTAGGATCAAAATGGAAATATCCAAGTCATTATAGATAGTGCGGGATACTTTAATATTCTGTGTTCACAGTGTCTCCGGGATGTCGGTACCACAAACTTATTCCATAATCATATAATATGTGGGTATTACGTGTGTGCCAACGTAATCTTTCCAACAGGAGCAGGTAGCAGAATATGCCTTTGGGTGTGATTCATTATCCCACAAAAATGATGATCTATACAGAAAAGTCTGAAACTACTTTTCACACCCATTACAATTCCTGCCACTTGATTTAATCAAAATGTAACGATTCGATGATATTAGTTTTCTTACGGCAGATAATGATCATAAGGCATAGGTTCATAAAGTTCATGTTTTAGCAATGGAAATTCGCGATATTCATATGTCATGGTTACATAGGTAGTATCACTATGTAGCAATCAATTGTTTGCATCTCGAATCACGTTGGGGCGACAATTCTCCAAACTTGATCTACAATCAGTGTCTGTAACCCCCCAGATGACGGTTTTGAATTCATACATTACGTGAATGATATAGTGTATAACTAAACTTTCCCCTGTACAATTACAATTTTGTAAATAATATTTTTTTTTAACAATTTGTCTTGATGGTTAGTTATATTTGCGATCCTGGCTGGTTTTTTTTTTTTTTTTTTTTTTTTTTTTAGAGAGAGAGAGAGGAAGCGAAATGTCACCTGTTGGTACAAAATCAGTTCAGCGAAACGGAGTTAATTCTGTCCGTAGTGTAGGCATGTGACCATAGTTAGAAGTCATTGTCAAAGATGATCACAGAAAGAGCCCCCCCCCCCCCCAATAATCTGTTAAGATATTTCTAATCCCACTCATTTCGTTTGCCACGATATCGTTACAGAATGTATAATTCCTCACAATATGTAAACAGCCCCCTCAGATGCGATGCACTTGTTGCGTGACTCACTGAGTGCTTTTCTGAGGTTATTCGTGCGTTGTATTTCAAGTTTGTTTTCGAAAGATTAAATGTCAGTCAATTAATTGGTCACGATGTCGAAACGGAATGTATATTTGACGGGATATGTGAATGGATCTTTATCACCAATCAATAGCGCGCTATATTCATTTCACATTTTATCTTACCGATGTTCTCCTACCGATGTTCTCGTTGCGTGATAAATGCCAAAAGAATATTTTCTAATCAAACAGCAATGGTGTTTCATTTAGCAATGTATTGGTGTAAAGTGTTAGACTATCACATACAAAATTTAAGAAAATAAAATTCTGCATCACGAGCATTTCCATCAAGTTTCATTACATATTTTATCTGGTTCTAGGACACCTACCCCTGGACAATCACCCTCCCCCGGATAACCACCCTCTAGGACAACTACCCCCTAGGGCAACAATCTTCTATGACGACTATCCCCCCGGGACAATTACCATCCGGGGGGAGGGCGGGGCTAAAATTTTGTTGGGGGTATGATTATCAGAGTAATCGTCATTTTAGGGGGGTAAATCTTCCTGTGGGTAATATTCCGGGGGTAATTGTCCTAGGGGGTAGTTGTCTGGGGGCAGTTGTCCAGGGGGAGTTGTCCTAGAGGGTGGTCGTCTAGGGGGTAGTTGTCGGGGGGTACTTGTCCTAGAGGTTGGTTTCCCTATGGGGTAGTTGTCTTGGGGGTAGCTGTCCGGGGGGTACTTGTCCTAGAGGGTGGTTGCCCTAGGGGGTAGTTAGCTGAGGGTAAATATTCTAGAGGGTAATTGTCCCGGGGGTAGTCGTCCTAGGGGGTCGTTATCCTAGGGTGGTTATCGGGGGGGGGGGGTTGTCCAGGGGGCAGGTGTCCGGATACGATTTTATATTACTGTAGCTTTTCCTTTCAATTCCTTTGCCAGCTTGTCTTGCATTTTTCCCCTCCACTAACTACCTGCCTCTATCATCATAGTCATGTATCTGTGTACTTCTATGTATACCATTTTTATATGAAACATGACGAAGAATATGGAGCAACTATAGTACCTCCATGATTCAGTGAAATATAAATATCCTAATATAAGAAGGGAAGTTTGTCTTCGTTATGCTCCCCACATACATTTTCTCTCTCTCTTTCTTTGACGTTCTCTCTCTCTCTCTCTCTCTCTCTCTCTCCTCCCTCTCTCAGGGCAGGAAAAGCTCATAATGAATGTTTGTTCCGCGTTACATGACCCTAGTCATAACCATCGAGCCCAGCTGCACTCGAAAAACATCATCAGTCATCTTGATATTAGTCCACTGGACATTACTTGGGGATGTTTTCTCCATTTTCCTTCTTTTCAAGTGACACACCAGTAATACAAAGCCAATTACGGTCTGCTTGACTTACTTTTCCCGACAATACTGGAGTTTAGAGCTAGGGGAGAGTACGGAAGAGAGAGATATGTGTAGGCAGGAAGCGATCGAATGAAGAAGAGACCTCATGACAAGCAATGTCCGGTAGTTCTACACCCCTTAGGCAACAACTTTATCCCATCTCCCTCACCATCTCTCTCTCTTTCTTTCTTTCTTTCTTTCTCTTTCTCTCTCTCTCTCTCGCTCTCTATCTATCCTTCTCTCATCTCTCTCTCTCTCTTATCTACTCTCCAGTATCTGCTCTCTCTATTCCCTCTCCCCTCTCTCTCTCCATCTCCTTTTCTTTCTGCATAATTTGCCTGTGTTTCTAATCTCTTTCTCTCTCTCTCTCTCTCAATTTTCTCCTCCCTCTCCCTCTCTCCCCTCTCCATCTCTCTCCATCTTTTTCCCCTCTCCTCTCTCTGTCTGTCTGACTGCTTGCCCCCCCCCCCCCCTCTCTCTCTCTCTCCACTAACGGTTCAGCTTTCTCATCTTATCTTTGAGAATTTAAAGAAAAGGAGAGGAAAGTGTATTTGATGATGAGGACGGCATTGACTATACTCCATTGGGAATATTTGGGTCTATACCCTGGCGACAAAGGCTAAGGCTGCAGCAAATGGACTTTACACTTGAGTGACTTTGGTTTGGAAGACGTTTTAACTTCTCCGGAAGATTGTTCAGCATTATGGGAGTATATGTGACAGTGCCTTTGATTTCGGGTGTGTTTTATAATGGCTGAAAGCGATATGGAAGGAAGCAATTGGGGCCAAAGATTGAAAGATTTTGAGAATTGTTCTCGAGATGATGGGGAGGCTAGAATGTCATCGGTTATGAATCATTCACTTTTTTTCGAGTGTCACATTCTCTTTGCACTTTTAGCTCTGAGTATTGCGTCTTCCATGATTTAGATTACATGTGAGCCTGCATGCCGTGCTCTATTAATCTCTCTTTCACAATATTCGGGGTGATAACTGACACCTCTTTCGTCATATTCGTCTCTTCTTTGTCCCCTTTCATCACATTCATATATTTTCTTCCCAGAATCTTACATTTACTGCCATCGATATACTTAACATCAATATGCTACCTCTAGGTTCTACCTCATTTTATCAGTTTTTACGTTAAATTCGTCTTTCCCATTTTAAAGAAATCGGTCTTGTTAATTTACTTACATTGCTAATTTATTTTCTTTTAATATATTTCCACGTAACATCACATAACGAGCCTTGGAATTATTCCATTATTAATTTCACGATTTAATGAAGCTATGTTTCTGTTTAACCCTATCGTACTCCATTTTCATTTTTAAAAATGTACACGTCTTGTCCCTCATCCGATCGAACCTTCCTCGTATTGACAAGTCATCAAACGTTTCCCCCATATAACTTTATTGATCCGAATGTTAAACAGCGACATCCTAACATTACGTTCAGTATAATGAAGTACGACTCATCAGGTGAATGTCAAAAGAACAGTATTTCTTTTGCATCTGCTCTAGAAGGACCTGTCCTTTATTTGTTTATCGCTTCCCAAGGGAGAAAGTGAGTGCTCGAATAATAATGTCTTCCATGTTTCCCTGACACATGGTTGAGTGGGCAATGCTCTCTTTTTAAGTCACTGATGTGCCTGAATGGTAATGACTTGTCTTTCATGTTTCGCTTGGTATATGGTTGAATTGGCAATGTTCGCTTTTGAAGTCCGATGTCATGAGGTAATGTCAGAATTGTTGACATCTTGACAGTATGTCCTATCTTAAGATACCAAGTACTCTGTCTGGGATTATGGGAATCTAAAGTTAAGTGGAGCACAATGCGTCAGAAATTGTTGGTCAAATCAACCGCTTAACTCGACACAAGTGGTACTTTACTGTGACAGTCTTCAAACGGGTAAACGGGTTCCTTTTCTTTTTTTGCCTATGCCTTTATTTTTTTATTAGACTAACCATATTTGTCTGTTTAGCTGTTTGTTTGCTCCTTCTTGTAAGTAGCACATACGTTTTCTTTCAGAAGATGTTTAACTATTTTCATTGTCTCGTCGGATATATATATGTATATATATATATATCTATAAACTAATCGCGCATTGTCTTGGAAACGCTACATGGATAAGTTTTCGAAATTTTGTCATTATTCACTTGACAAAGACGGTGAGAGGATCGTCGAAAATTCGTGAGAAAATAAAATAGTTGGAGAAAAAAGCATGAAATGTCTACTCGTCTTTTTCTTTGATATTACTCCAACACGTGGACTTTCTATTCAAAATATATATATATATATATATATTTGTGTGTATATATGTTATATACAAGTGTATAAGGTAATAACATATTCTCTCATTTTCATTTCTCACGATTGTAGAGAGAGAGAGAGAGAGAGAGAGACAAAGTAGGAATGAAAAATCCGTATACGATGAAAAGATTCGAATTTTCGGCCATAGGCCTTCATCAGGAAATGATACATATTCCTTGCTTGCAGATATTTAAAAAATGTATAACGATCAGGTCTGGGCAGTAATTAAAATCAAAACGCGCATTAAGTTAGCATTTTACTTGGCTAAGTAAACTGGCTTAACTCCTTTTCAGATCAAATCTAAGCACTTTACTTTGGCAAGCCGACTTTAAAGCAAAATACTTACTGATATCCATTGTGACGTCACATATCCTATCCAAAACATGCGCAATAAATGCGTCACAGTAGATGTGCGCTTCATGATTTGCTTGTGCGCAGCTTATACTGCTCTGCGTATGTATGAAAGCCATTTACCTGCCAATCAAGTAATTGGTTTAAATCTGCTAGGGAGATGTCTAAAGCCCACCGCACACTATACGATCGACTACGATCTGATTTTTGGAAATAATCGCAATAGCATTAAATATAGGTAGTTTAACCAGTGAAAGATAGCTGATTCAGGTTCTGAACAATAATATGAATACTCAACATAGGAATTTGGTGAGATGTCAGCCTTATATCCGGGATAAGTGCCAAATCAGTTTCAAATCGTAGACAATCGCATGACTGCTCTGACGTCACTACGATTCGGAGCCGATTTGGCCTTTCCTCCGACTAGAATGCTCGTAATAGCCTGTAATTTCGATTTTACTATCTATGTAACTATTCTGAACCTCATTCAAACATATCTAATGTGTTTAAGTGTTTATATCTAATGCTATAACATTTTCTTTCAAAATCGGAGCGTAGACCGATCGTATAGTGTGCGGTGGGCTTTATATACTTGGGTAAAATACTTAGCCAAATGATTCAACTGAATACCAAAATTGCTTAAGTATTTTATCTCAGCCTAAAACTAAGTAAACTACTTATATTTCTTTCTGAAGTATTGAACTGAATACGGGCCCAGGATATTGTGAAATAAAAATCCTTGTGGCAATTAACATTTAATCAGTTAAATGACACGTATTAGCTGATAGTCAGAAGCCAGCTGATACAAAGGCAAGCAGAATATTTTTGCTATAGCTTTTTCTTTTGCTAAACATTCAGAAGCAATTTATCTCGCAATTTATTTCACAATAACACCGACCTCAAATTCAAACTTTCCTTCCTTTTTTAATTACTGTTCATATCATTCTAAAATAATTTTTAATCAAGAAGAAACAAATGTTGGCTGTGAATCGCTTTGCAGCACTGTGCGGGAAATTGCGTTATGAATCATAAATTACAAACGGGTATCGTATTGCAAATTCGACTCTTATGATGCACCAATACCTTAATAAATCTGCACTTCCTTTAACGTCAACTTCGATTCTAGAGCTGCTCTCTCTCGTTTCACTAATATCAACCTTGATTGGATAACGCACGACCAAGGCTTGTGTAGGATGGCAAGCTCATGATTTACGTGAGTGGCGACTAATCAGTGTTGTGTTATAGGCGTATTAAGTTTTCATAAGGCCTCGTATGATTTAATTAGATCACAGCGGATTGGAGTTTAATTATGGGTTTTTGCGTTCCCGTGGGGAGTTTGCTGTATCCGTGCGTGGACGTGCCGTTGGGTAAGTGACAAAAAGGTGCTTAGCATGAGATACAAGGGGTGGGGATGGGGGACATAATTCTGGAGATTTCCTGACAAGCTTTAATATACATGTATAATAAAACAAGACAGAAAAGATAAGATAAGAAATCAAGAATAGTGAGAGAGAGAACAAAAGACAATAATCGGTCTTATTTCAGGTGCTCCGCAGGGAAGCACTGGGGACCGGGGGGGGGTATTATCTTTTTATACTTATTGTGTAATTTAGGTATGCCCATGCATTTGGTATTGCTGGGGGCGGTTGGGGCTTGCCCCATGCAACCCAGTGAATCCTCAAGTGCAGTGAGTTGAGCTGTGGATCGGGTTTTGGGGATGGTGAGTGTATGGTCGGAAGAGGGTCTATATTCGAGGGTGGGCACTGAGTGAAGCAGGAGTTGAAATGGAGTAATTTATCAAAACAAGATGCAAGATTCATATATTTTACCTTGAGCTAAAGCGATTTGTAAGACTATGACTGTAACAGAGGGTGATGGTTTTGAAATCATTGTTAGAAATATTAACAACCAGGCAAAGAAACATGATTATTTAAAAATTAATCTTTGCAATGCTGTTTCATGAAAATTTAGAAAAGAAATTATAAACATTACTTCAATATGAATGTGTCACTTCTACAAAAATGTCAATTTAAATGATATCGACATATCACAGAGCAATTACAGAAAAATGACTGATGAAAATAACAATGATTGATAATTTAGATGGCGTCAGACAGGAGATCGATTTTCGTGTCTTATTTAATCATGTTCTCTATGTAACATAATACATTTTGCAGGCGCTTAGAGTTTGATGACCTTCAAAATTCAAACTATCTGACATATGAATTATGGGCACTGGTCATGCTGGTAAATGTGCATAGGCGTTCAGATCCACCAAATATAATAACTTCTGTATAATGCAGTTGCTGGCAAATGCCTGTGTAGACGCCATAATAACATACTCATTGTGATTCAACGCTAATTCTCCACTCAAGTCTCTCTGTTGTGCATGCATTTGACATGAAATTTGCATGGCTCATTACACCTAAATTGCTAATTTAGATTCGTTAGTTGGCTAATTGACGCTGTTTCCTTTTTCATCCGTTCATTGCTATGACAGTGAGGTAGAATGATGGTGGTTTTCTTCAAATTAAGGCTTTATTCGGGCTTTTTTGGTGTTGTTTTGTTACGTCTTCCATGAGTAGATAAACATCTTACTTTATAAGTTCTCTGATGCTTTAGGAGACTATACTTTAAAAAGTGTTATAAAGTATGTATATAGTCGTTACCAATATTGTTGTATACATGTAGCGTTTGGTGCACAATATATATTTGTTTTTACCCCCCCCCCCCATCTCTCCCTCTCCCCCCCCCCCCCCTCTCTCTCTCTCTCTGTCTTTGTCTCTCTTTCTGTCCCCCTCTCTCTCTCTCTCTCTCTGTCTCTCTTTCTCTGACTCTTTCTTTCTTCCTCCTTCTTGTTAAGTTGTTGATGCTGATGCTGCTGACTGCCCGTCTGTTCTATATATTATTGTTTTATTCCCCCTCCTATTTCTTATTTTTCTTCCTCTACTACACATTCCATTATCCCTTGAAAAAAATAGTATATTCTCGTGAAGATCTCTGATCAATTATTCAGATCCCTCTCCCATCTCACTGATATGAACGCGTTTATGCATGGATGATGCATTGTCCGTCTTTACAGAACACACCATAAATCAATCATTGTCGGGCGTGTTCTCACGAATGTGAAACATTATCATGATCATGGTCGAAAACATGTAGTTTGAGGTTCTTGTCGGGAGGACACTAGGCTATTACCCCTAATACTGGAAATATATAGATTTGTGTTTACTTTGTTGAAATGTGGATGCAGTTGGTCCCAGGATGTCGGCTGAATCCTTATTAATTGTGAACTGGGGTATTATTCTTTGGTTATCACAAGGACATTTGTCATTGTGTGGTAAATAGAAGTGATGAAGAGTATGAAAAGGTGACACATGGATCCAGAATATTTGTTGTCAGGAAGAGCGATGAGGCGGGGAGCGGAGAAGCGGTGTTTGATGATGATGATGAGAAGCGGTGGTGGTGATGATGATGATGATGACGATGATGATGATGATGATAATGGCGATGGTGGTGTTAATGGCACATCCTGGAAAACTATTACGCACTTTTTTCAATTAATGAAGTTTCTTTTCCATTTCACTTTTTGAAAGTAACATTTATCCTTGCGTTGGCATCACAGCAGAAAGGGAAAAAAAGGAAGAACAAAAGATTAGAACAAAAGCAGATAGACTTGGTCGACATAGAAGTTAAGAGACTCGGACTTCTAAAAGTTCCATAAAAGAAATGTCGCCGAATTTCTTTCAAAGAGGAAGGGGGAGGGGGGCTTTGCAAACACCTACGAGTATCCACTACTTTATGTATTTCTCACCCGCATCCCCTCCCCTTTCAAATTGAATGCTCAGATGCCCCCATCTGCTATCAAAGATCTTAAACTAATTACAGACGATGTGGAGAGCCTGCGGTGCTGGATTTTCCAATGAGGGTAATCAAAGAGGAATCACGGCCGCTGCATGTTAAGTGTTTGAGCAAATACAGCAGGCTTTACGTGCCCCACGAGGGACCGTGAATAGAATGCCAAGGAATCGCCGAAAGATTCTGATCTACTTGCTACGGACCCCGCGCCGAAATTACGGTTGATACAAGCTCTGCAAGTTTTTGAATTGTTGTGAGAGAAACTATTCTGTTATCCAATAGATAAAATGGGCAAACTTAAGTGTAGGCTGAGCATATAAATATGCTGCATGGCCTGTATTATGCTAACATTTAAACGTGACCCTGGGTCTAAAGTCCATTTTGAACGAAAGAAGTTAGAATGAGGTCTAAGTTTTCCTTTAGTCAAACATTACTTTAGACCGATCATCAGCTGACTTAAAAGAATACTATACTATGTGCTGAAGACTTTACATGGCGTCACAAAGTTTTCAGAGAATGAATTATGGCATGTTGTATCCAGAGAAAGTTACTGCCCCGAACAACGACATAAACTTCACATACCAATTTTATTACAAAGCCTGTAAATCCGAGGTGTTCGGCCTAGAAGTTTGATACCTTTGAATATCGCTTTCAGAATGATGAACGATAGAAAAAGAGCCATGATTTAAATATTCTCCATTTAATTATATTTCTATAGAATCATGATGTATGATGGTTTTGTACCTGACTGCTAAGAAAGCATGTGTATGCTTGAAAGAAGGCAACCAGGGGACTGACGGCTTTAAGTCATCTGCGAGGGACTTGGTGATGAAGATTAATGCCTTACCAAAAGGGCATTAGCGCATCCACTTGGTTTCGAGCCCGGGTCATCCCAATTATGAGACCACTGCTCTCCCACTGAGCCATCGCGCCTCCTGAAAACTTGATGGTAATTTTAAGAGTTAAAGCACGTAGAACTGGAAGCAGCTATGTCCGGTGGGACGTTCGACCACTGTTCACACACGACCCCTATCAGTTCGCATCCGGGGCAGTGCGTTCGGAGTTGGCGCCGTTTAGATCTACAGTAGATCTTAAGACAGTGGTCTGTGTAGATCGCTTCGAGGATGAGGTTAATGGTGTTTAAACCGTATTTTATGGAATGCATGTACACGATGTTGTGATCTGAAAAATTTAGTTAAAGTCCCATGTGTATGATTTGTTGTGGGCTAGGGGTGTTTAGTTCTGAAAGCAAAAATGTGGCCACTGATTGATTAGAGGATTGATGTTTTTTCAGATATTCTTTTGTGTTGTCTCTGCCCACCCTCTATCGATCTCTTACTCCCTTGCTCTCTCTCTCTCTCTCTCTCCCTGGCTCCATCTTCGTCGTGTTTTACTGTCTTCGTCTGTTGCATTTCCCATTCTCTCAGCCAAACTCTCTATAATTTCTTTTTCATGGTCATCTTACCTTGTTCTTTATCTTTTTCCTAGTCTATCCCTATACGTTCTCATGTATCGCTTTCCATTTATCTGTCCACCTTTTCCTTCCTTATGCCTCCCCCTCCTACTCGAAATAATGTCCTCTTCTCCATATCTTCAGTGTCTCCTTTTTAATACCCGCTCTATAGTTTTCTATCTTGTATACCATCTTCTTAAGTCTCTTTCGCTCTCATCTCTCCCCTCTCTTTTCGTTCCTTATCATTCGCTCCTTGACATCAGAGTGTATATAAACACCCAAAGGTAATTACGAGCAAGACAGAAACACATTACCCAAGACCGTCTGTCTTCTCAACAAATTGTTGCCTTAGCTAATCTTCCATGGACTCGCACTCTCCACTTTCTTTCCCCATTATTTGCGTTTAACCTCCCATATTAAACTATTGCGTCCAAGCTTAAAGTTGATAGCTTATATTTGCATTGTATTCTTCAGTAGCACTGGAATTTAGCCTCTCGTATCGAGGCTATTTCAAAATGTCAAAAGTGGCAGTTATTAGGTCTTTTGAAATTGTAACTGTCATTTATCAAGACGACAACGAATATGAATTGACACATCTCGACTTTGTGTTTATGACGTGTTGGCAGAGGGAAATATTGTTGAGATCATTTGAAAAATCAACCCTGTTTTGTTAATGAACATAATTCCATTGTACTGTTCGATATATTTAATGATTTTATTTCACTTCTTGCAGCAAGAAATGACTGGTTCCGCAACGAAATTTTCTCCTATCCTTTTTGTTTCTTTTTAATGTTTGTACAATAATATTACTTGAATTACTTAATTCAATGTAATATCGCTTATTTATGAAGGGGTTTGTGTGTTTTGTGTGTTTGTTAAATTCATTTGAGAATTTTTTTTTTTTCTTTTTTTTTTTGCTATTTATAATGTAAATATGTGTTGAACTGAGATTGTAAAAGAGAGAGAGAGAGAGAGAGAGAGAGAGAGCGGGGATGTTATTCGAAAATAAGAAAAAGAAATTCGAATTGTACTTCTTTCTTTTTACCTCACGGATATTCATGATTGTAACTTGATATACTGTATATATATATCTCGACTTATCCAATGTATTCAAATACATTCTTCAGTTATTCCAGTTGTGAAATTAGATCAACTAACCTACTACGCGCCCTGATGATGGACCTGATCAAAACATCAGCATGTGCTGCATATGTACCTCAATGATGAAAGACACAGTTACGTCGGAGCAAGTATCAAAATCACACTGCCACTTTATGAATGCCCTCCAAACCGGTTTTCACAAGAAGTGGCGTAGGACTGCTGAGATTAATGCTTGCAAACTGGGTCTGGTGGTAACTGGGGTGAAGATGTGTTGCTATAGATGTGGAAAGGTCACAATCTCGATCTCTTAGGAGAAAAAGGTGTCAAATTGAGATCCAGAGGGGGCGGAAGGGCGTAGGAAGTACACGCCCCTTTTAATATTTAGTCATGTATTTATTTAATCATTTGAGTGTGTTTGTTTATTTGTTATTATTTGCAATTATTTCTTATTTATTTATTCATTTATTAGTTTATTTGTTTATTTATTTAATATGTTAGGGTGCTCCTGTACTTTGCACGACAAAACATTGCGGGCAGCCCCTTGAATAAAACGTATTGACTCATGACGGCAGAGGGGAGGGGGGGGGGGGGGGGCTTCCCTTTGAGAACTACAATTGGAAGCCCCAGCTTTCGTTCATGGGGTGGCGGAGAATTCCCCTCAGGCGCTCCTCTGATAGAATGGGCTCTAATTGGGCGAGAGGATGTGGACATATTGTGATCGACAAGACCATCAGTATCCTCAAATTTGCCAATTACGCATCGTTCACACTTTCAAAGTTTGATGATGAAGGCACGTTTACATTACCTCTCACCAGGGCACAGTGAATCCATTATGCGCCATCGAAGGCTTTTTCCCCTTATTTTTTTTCATGGAATAGTTTTTCCTTTGTTATCATTAAAATACATTATGTATCGTATAAAGAGTAAAATATAACTGGAGAAGGGAAAACATTCGCGTCCTTCGCGTACAATTTATAATAGTTCAATATTTCCATTCCATTTCATTTAAGACATAGGATATACGCTATCATAATGTGCTAATCTTTATCCTGGTAATGATCTCTGTATCTTTTTCTTTGTGGAGGTAGATACTCACAAAGAAAAGCACAATTGATTTACCGAACCCCAACTACGAACTTTATATTTCGGATAAATTATTGTTATAGATATTATTTCAAAAGAAAAAAAAGGTTTGTAAACAAATTTTTAGGCATTTAACTCCCAGTGTTAAAGACTGGGAGTAAAATGCCTAAAAATTTGTTTACAAATTAAAAATTCCTCCCATCAAGCTTCTTCGTTTACTAAAAAAAAAAGGTTG
Organism: Heliocidaris erythrogramma; assembly: GCA_025617745.1. Classification (NCBI taxonomy): domain Eukaryota; kingdom Metazoa; phylum Echinodermata; class Echinoidea; order Camarodonta; family Echinometridae; genus Heliocidaris; species Heliocidaris erythrogramma. The sequence continues at coordinate 16,431,563 of CM046870.1, read as the reverse complement.
TTGGAAATGGATATTAAAGTCCATTTGAAGATTATGGTAAAGCTTCGGTCACAAAGGTTCGTACGAACGATGCGTTCGTTACGAATCTCACTGTTCGTACGAATTCCGGAGTTCGTAGAGATTCGTAGATGGGGCATAGATTCTTACTGCCTTCTTACGAAGTTCGTATAAACGCCATTTAATTCGCAAGAACAACTTAAGGCCTTCTTGAGAAACGAAGTGATTTTCGGTTATACAATGGCCCTACAATTCGTACGTTTTTCGTAAGAATTCCTTGAGTTATTCTTTTGTCAGACTTACGGCCATCTTACGACTTTTGTTGTCGCAAGATGGTCGTACTTGCAACTCACCGTACTCTCAAGTCATTCGTAAGAAGATCTTACGAATTTTTGTATATTTGGTCCCGTATTTCTTCGACAGGAGATGCTTCCTCGTCGAACACCATTAACAGAGTGAGGATTTGAACTTCGCAACATTTGCACAAATCGTGTACCTACGCGTTACGAACACCTTTCGAACGCCTTACAAGCGCCAAGAGTCGTTCGTAAGAGCCCCGTACGAATCTCCGTTCGTAAGACGTTCTTACGAACGCCGTAAGAGCCCTCTATGAACAACTTAAGGCGTTTTTACGATCATCGTAAGAATTTAAGGCTTCTAGAATTGTCTCTCAACCCTAAAAAAAATCTTGCGTGCTCCTTACGATGTTCCTACGACGTTCGTACAGCCGCCTTACAAAGAAGAGGTTTCGGACGACGTTGAAAAAAAATCCTGGACAAGACCATCGACCAGGCTGCGAACTTACGAACGGTCTACGATTGCTGGTTTCGTACGGCCTTCTTAAGAAGATCTCACGAAATGGTCTAAAAATCGTTCGTACGGCGTCCGTAGCAGTTCTTAACGCTGTTTATGACCGAGGCTTAATTGGACACGGGATGAAGAGGGTGACATTTTGGCGTTTCATGGAATAAGGTTATTTGAAATATAAAGCTGGACAGAAGTCATAAGGATTTTATGATTAAATGACCGACGAGATTGTCTAAACTCTTTATTGTGAGTTGTTTACTCCAAATACACGATTGTACTTATATTGTAAACAATATGTAATAGATGTATGATATCCTAAATTTAAAAATATAGAAATATTATAGGTACATCGAATTTGAAGTTTGAAATTTTGCAGGAAAACAAAATAACGGGAAATAAGACAAATTAAACGTGGCTTGAGGAATAGTTGCCTTGGTTGTTCTGCACTTCAAAAGTCGCCGCTGAGGTTATATGTCATGCACTAGAATGCTTTAGGGGTATGATCAGAATTTAAAAAGCTATTTCATGACATCTTTCTCCATTTTATTGCTGTGAGCTGAACATTAGGTAATGGCTTCCCTAGGGGTTGTATTACTCGCGTTTTATTACTCGCGTTGTATATTTGTGCTAAATGTTATTACATGTCTTCTATATTGAGTCTCCTTGTATCCTATGTGCTAGGTCGTAGTATTTTAAAATTTTGTGTATATGTATCCGTCTCTACCCTTGTGTCTCTTTCTTCCCAGCTAATATGCATTCTCTGTGAAACCCGTTTGGTAAATATCAAGTAATATTAGTATCAACTTTTTTTTGTAGTTAAAAACTCATTTGTAAGAATTAAAATTTTCGTTTTTCAGCCTATAACAGAACTCGGGAGACATATTTTTAACACATTACGTTTGAGTTGGATGTAGCATGGGGGGGGGAGGGGGGGGGGGAGAAAGATGAATTCAGTTACTGTCAGGACCATCGTAAACCAACTTGTTTTTACATTTGACGTGCAACATTGCTCATTACACCTAACGAAGTGTTCAAGGTTACATCCTGCCATCCAAACAACCCCCAAGGGGCTCTTTTAGGATAGATTTGCAATGATCTTCACTAATCACGGTGTAGCCTCTCGAGAATGCTCTGTTAATCTAATGTATACAATATCAGATATCATGATTAACACATAGCCGACATAAATAGCTAAAGATCTTCATATTCTTTGGAGAATCTTTTATTCTTAGCTCCTATAGAATTTGTTTGCCTACAAAGTTGAAACATTCTGGCAAATTTATAAATGTGTGGGAGGGATTCAGATTATTTCTTCCCGAAAAGCTCCCATATTCCTCACGTCATCCGTCCTCCTACTTGGAAGACACTCGATCATAGCGCATTTATATAATGACCGAAATGTATTCTCATATAAGAACCCAGTTCTTAAAGTGCGACAAGTGAGATAATTTTGTGCCGCCCGCCAAAATATCTAGTAAAAAAAAAAGATTAAAATCTTGTGTTATGTAATAAATTATGTGGATATATAACACACCATCCTAACTATTGGTATTAATAAAGGTATCAACATTTTTTGCTGGCTCGCTCGCAAATAGCAAAATTATTCGTCCCCTGTCCTCCATGTATAGTTTGAACAAAACACAACATACGAAGGAAACATAAGAATAATAATTATCTATGATAAAACGGGAAGGGGTATTCTTAAATTGTTCAGCCGTCTTTAGATGGGATATTCGGGTATGTATGCATAGGCGTGTAGAATATCAAAATTAAATCCGCCATTCGGGCATCCCCACCTCATTTTCGGGCAGTGGCAGGTCTCTTTGTAAGTTTGAATATCTTATCTAATTCAGCACATAATTTCAGGAACATTTCTGACCCGTCTGGCAAAATAATTCCAAACTCAGGACATAGGATGATTGCGCACCAATCACCAGGCAAGAGTTCTTATTTTAAAGGTAACATTTATATTTAGTTCATGAATAAGGCTACTTATGAAAGTGACAATCTTCCCTTACGAGGATCTAATGACATATCACTTGTGCCGCCTATCACGGCGTCATCCTGTGATGAGGATATAATTCTAAGTATATTATTTCAAATTCACTGTTTATAACATCACTGCGTTATGATTTTTCAGCGAGTCGTTCATTTGAATAAAAATATATAGATCTGAAAGCTTTCATGAACGAATGAAAGTAAATAAAACTTCATTAAATCATGGTCTGTGCAGCCTGATGTGAAAGTCCACAACCATTTAAGGTGTAAAAGGAATATTGTGACAAATCAAACATATATTCCTGATTTATTGTGACTTATTTCATTTTCCCCATGAAAATAATTCAGCTTTACTTGGGATGTATACCCATTAAGGAAAATTGCCATGATGTTGTCTTTTGGATCAATATCTTTTCATTCAGAGATCCTAAAAGCGTATCAAAATATATGAGCAGAAAAACAGAACAAAACGAAAATTTATCATGTTTATACACATCGATCATCTGTCCATTTTCGACTGTACTGCATGCCATATGGCGTTCGGCGTCGAGAATTTAAAAAAAAGCGAATTACCATTAAAATTCCAAATTGGCAGCATCTTGAAAATTTCAAATAGCTTTCTGTCCGAGCAAAATTTTCATAATTCAAGTGTTGCCAATTTGAAGAAGAGAAGCTGAATAATTTAGAAAGTACAAAATTCGTTTTCTGAATCAAATACACTAATTTTCAACCAAGTCCACTCTACGAAATTGATTGTGAAATAAACTATAAAAATCATACTCATTATAAATTGTTTATAACAATTACAGAGATATCTGAAGAAGACTATTGCCTACCGTCATGGGACCAAACGGTATGTTGGCCACTCACGCCCATCAACGAATCAGCGACGCTGCCCTGTCCGCCAATCTTTCCACAAATCGATCCAAGCAGTAAGTTTCTTGTTTGTTTGTTGTTTGTTTGTTTGTTTATATATTTGTTAGTTTGTATAGTTGTTTTGTTATAGTCTAGTGGATTTGTTCTATTTCTTTTGACTGAATAACTTCCACACTCTTCGAAACCAACTCTCAAAGTTGTTTTAGATGTTTATTTTTAGATATTCCAGACGTCACTCGCTCTTCAAAACGTATGTACCAGCGGCATTTCTACATGATACATGGCTTTTAATTTGATTTTACATTGCTTAATTGGTTGGCTCTAAATCTAAATCTAATTACACAAATGCCGTGGAATTGTACACAATATACGTTCTGTAATGGATTGCTGCATTCGTCATACAGAGAGATTTTACGTCACAATGTCAAGACTACGATACAGCAATGATTACTAGACATTCGAACGTCATTAGCTATGTGTGCTCATGACATGTCAGTAACGAGCACCATTGTCTAAGTACAAGTGACATTAAAAACAACCATGCATCGAAAAACCTTGAGCCGAACACCAACTTATTTATGATCCTGAAGCTCTTCTTCTCTGCTGCCGTGCCCCGGCAGAAATAACACTAAATTTCAACCTCTAAAATGTTTTTAAAAATGATAGAACATTTCTTCATTTTAAAAAATTCTTCAGCTTTCAGAAGTATCATATTTTGACGGATTTCTTAAATAAATGATTCCAAAGCTCTGCTCATTTGAGGCGTCATTCATGATTTGCAGGCTTTAGAACCGCTTCAGTGACTTATACGGTCTTTCGTGCGTAATAAAAGAGTGATATCGTTTAAAAAGTTTTTGCAAACTGAAAAGTGACTACTCTACTTTCCACACCTGGCGTGTGGGTTACTTCCGTTCAAAAGCCCGATTAGTGCATGAAGTGATGCTTTTGAAATGACGCCTCATTTAAGCCGGGCTCGAGAAATGAAAGATGCTCTCACTTCACCTTTCTGATTGTTAGACAGTTGTTTTTTCGAATCTTATATCATCCTAAAATAATGCAAGGAACGTTGTATAATCTTTAAATTCCCCCCAAGGCCATTAACGATTAGCAATGTTATAATCATTTTGAGTATTCGTCGGGTATCTTTGATACCTTTAAGAATTTGACAGGTACTAATCTTTAAAATTCCCAATAAAAAGCCCTCAGGTGGTCCCCACTTTTCTTCCATCCTTCCCTGTTTGCATTTTTTAAATCATGTTTGATTGGGTAAACCGTTCGGGCTGAATGGGCGGCAAGTTTAGTGATCACCACAAAATCTATTGATATTAAATAGAATATTTTGCAGGTCTTCGATGCATATAATTAAGGCATTTCTGACACTATGATTGCCAATTTGGCGTCTTTGGCATGACACTGCTTATCGGCAACAATGAAAATGAAAAGTGAAATATTGTGAATATGAAAGCTTGCACTTTACTCAACGTTTCACAGGGCAAGTTTCTAGGGTGGATGTGCACCCATTGGAAATTTTTGTCTCGAAATTTCGACAATTCAACAATTCCAAGAGCAGCTTTTACGTTTGTCGAGAAATGTGGAAATCTTTTGATTGCGTCATGTCTTTAAAATGCTCTATCCAGATAATTATGTTGCTGAATCATCCCTCAATAATATGTTATTGGAATAGCTTTCAGACATGCTAGATGAAAGAACAATAGCATTCGTTTACGGTGCAGTTAACTTTTGTTTATTGCTTCGTCATCACGTCCCATTACATCATTGGCGGATCCAGGGTGGGGGCACTTCCGGCCCGTGCCGTATGCATTTTGACCATAAAGGATCCGCCCTTTTGTCGATTGTGGCCCCCCCCCCTTTAGAATGAAAAGAATTATGGAGGGGAACTGGACCCCCCCCCCCCCCCCCCCACTGAGCGACTTTTCGAGAAGCTGGCAAGCCCCCCAAAATACGGGTCTACCTTTTCCAAAAGTTGACAAACCTGCATTTGTGTGCCCCCCCCCCTTATACTTAATCCTGGATCCGCCCCTGCATTACATTATCTGTTATTTCAGTGCTAGTCTTGAAGAACAATTAGGTTTCATAAGCAGACTTCATGCTGATTATTTCCGTCAGCGTATTATTGATGTAATCTTTTGGCATTACTATCTCTCGTTTCAGATTTCATTTTGTTGGATGATGGAGGGACCTTTACGCCTCTCGTTGTGGCTAAAGCTGCTAGAATGAAGGGAAAATATGACCTTTTTACCGAAATGACAATTGTTCTCAAATACAAGCTAGACATATTGATTAAACACAACTCAAATTGTCTCGAGCGTGACGCCATAGCGATTCCGTGATCATTGAAAACTATGCAAAAGTATCTCTTTATGGCGCATCAACGCTCTGTTTTCGTAATCTGTATCTTCTTGTTTTCTTATGTTCGCAGGATAACGTCCCCGGCGACACATTGATTCTTGCAATCAACTTTTGTCGATCATTGTGTTTACACGGCTGACGTTGTAATGTTCAGTTCGGAATGATGAGCTCCATCTTTAAAACTGCTTTATACGAATCCATGTATTTCGTATCAAACCCATAACTATAGACACGTGATACCGTGATGTTCTTTCCAGCGTCTAAGCATTGACGTCCTGAAATTGAACAGATATCATGGTTATTTATCAAAATTATGAATTTTCTTTCATATGGTTTAGACTAGACTATGCTCACTCAAAATTCACGTTTATCGTTATTGCATGCATAACGTAATTATTTCCACAATTGGATAATTAAATAAATGGGATTGGTCCTGTTCCGATAGACCACAGAATTATGTTATTTTCTTTTCTTTTTGTAGAAACTGAATTAACGTAATTTGTTAATGCCATGCAAACAGCGTTTTCACAATAGATCCCTTCATCTGTAAATCCAAAACTATAAGAACGTTTGTCATTAGCAGTAGCGTAACATAATTACGGTCCAGCTATTGAACGTATCATGGGAGGGTGAAGCACTGGTCCTTCTAGGAAAAATGCACTGTGAATAAGCGAGACAGTTCAATGAGACGAGTGTTTCTTCAAGGAGTCATCACAGAACACTCCTTGGCTTCTTTCAACCGCCACCCCTCTTCTCTCTATCTTCCCCCCCCCCCCCCCCCCCCCCACATGATACAAACGGTCTAAACTCGTCTCTTAATCTCGATATCTTGTATCATGTAAGCCTTCTTGGATAACACAAACAGTTCGTCTAATCAAGGAGTTATTACATAACTCCTTGGTCTAACTATCATGACTATGCGCTCTCTCTCTCTCTCTCTCTCTTTCCATTTTGCCAGTAGATGGGAAGGCGACGGGGAGGGGGACGATTCCCCGTGCCCCGTATCTACGCAATTACTTATATGTCCATGTCAAATACAGAAACTAATTTGACTTTATTTTAAATCTTATGAACTGCTCCATTTTTCATCACCAAAGGTACATTTATCACATGACTTCTCTTAATCTTAAAATTCTCAAAATACGATCACAAAGACTATCGAAAATGTTCACACATTTCAATGGGATTCGGTAACTTTGTGGAGGTTTGATGTAATAAATTGTTGAATTTTGATATCTGTCTTGTATAATGTTCAGAAGGATAAACAAATAGCCAGGCATAGAAAGGTTTTCAAATGTATATTGCTGTTATTTTATCAAGCCTCTACAAAGTTACCAGATCACTTTAATAGATCATGCATGGACAGGGCTATTGAAATTGCGGCAGGTTGATTTTTCGAAAGACTTTGCGATCTTGTTAAACGGAAAAATATTGAAAATTTAATAGAATCTATAACATTGCCCATCTTCTTTCATATCGACGTCCTCCTTATAACAGTAATCAGATATTTTAAAAACCGATTCCTGATGCCAGCTAAACACGCTCTTCCTTGGGCCTCCACGACACACTTGACTGTTTGGGTTAAGGGTAAACAGCCCGAGATTATTTGCATGACTTTCCGCAAGGGAAAAGCAGGGTCTAAACTCGTCTCTTATCTCGATATCTTGTATCATGTAAGCCTTCTCGGATAACACAAACAGTTCGTCTAACTATCATGACTATGGTCTAACAGAAAAGAATGAAAATCTCTCGAGTTTGGTATTCCCCCGTTGATGGATAGGAGAAAACTGCTTATATCAATTACTTTGGCGCAAAAATGGGCATTGTGTAGACATAATACAGCGTTGTAAGATGATTTTTTTAATGAATGCGTTATATAAACTCGAAAGAGTGGGCGTCATTTCATTGGTAATCTCGTGGTGATTATTCCCAGTACGCTTTAGATGCTTTGGACAAGTCTTTGGCAATTTTTAGGGGTGTCATTAGCGTATGATTCATTATGAAACCCAAGAGATTGTACCGACAGAATATGAACAATAGCCTCACATCTGCAGAGCGCGTGTCAAATGTAAAAAATATATTTTAATATCCATTATCATATTGGCAGGGGGTTACAAAGTGAGATAGTGGAGGTATTACATCTACCTTATTTACTACGCTAATGCTTATTGTCATATACATGTATTGTATTTTAAATAAGGATTGCTTGCTTTTTTAGAATACACATTGGAAAGTTGCTGTCAATTTGGTAATTTCGATGTGTATACCCCAAACGCTTTATATATGACTTTGACCAGACTTTCTTCGCTTACGAGTGAAAGAGCAGGTTAAGTTCATAAAGATACTGTTAGAGCATTCTCCTCCTTTTTAAGTCAGGATGGAAGGATATCATAAATGTCCCGAGAAAAGGATTGGTCCTCAAATAGCTTCATATTCGAAAATGACTAAAAATAGCTTATATCTTTTTTTAACCAAATTTCCATGCCATGTGTCCGTGTGTGTGTAGTCAAATATACCCACTTCCGTGTGCAGTGTATTCCACTGTAAGTGATATACGACATTTAAATCAAGATAGAGTCAATTTCTGATCGTTGCGATGATTCCCAAACCTATCAATACACCATTATTCTTATGTAATTTCACAATGTAATCACATAACCAGTACGGTACTCAACTTTATATCTAACCCTTTACAGATATATATATATAATGTGAAAGAAATGCGAGAATAACGTTGCGTAGCTCAATCAAAGTTCCCCAGAGCTGTCCTCCCTTTTTGAAATTTTTGCAAAGGCTGAAAAAGTGTCTCCGCCGGGAATCGAACCCGGGTCGTTGGCTTAGAACGCCAATGCCTTAACCACTAGACCACGGAGACGGGTTAGTGGTTTCGGCGACACCAGATTCAATTGACCGACAGATTTGACAAATCTTCAACCTTATTAATTAATTCCTTTGTCGGGGGCAGGTGAGTTTTGAACAAAGACAAGCCGCGTGCCTCAGCTGGATCCAAGCGAATGCTTTGAGATACATGTATACATTAGAATAATTATTAACAAGTGTAAGGAAATAACATATACAACAGCTTTGGCAAATCTCGTGGGAATAAATACAATGTGAAAGAAATGCGAGAATAACGTTGCGTAGCTCAATCAAAGTTCCCCAGAGCTGTCCTCCCTTTTTGAAATGTTTGCAAAGGCTGAAAAAGTGTCTCCGCCGGGAATCGAACCCGGGTCGTTGGCTTAGAACGCCAATGCCTTAACCACTAGACCACGGAGACGGGTTAGTGGTTTCGGCGACACCAGATTCAATTGACCGACAGATCTGACAAATCTTCAACCTTATTAATTAATTCCTTTGTCGGGGGCAGGTGAGTTTTGAACAAAGACAAGCCGCATTTCTTTCACATTGTATTTATTCCCACGAGATTTGCCAAAGCTGTTGTATATGTTATTTCCTTACACTTATATATATATATATATATATATATATATAGACAAAATAGGAATGAAAAGTCCGTATACGATGAAAAAATTCGAATTTTCGGCCATAGGCCTTCATCAGGAAATGATGAAAATTTATTAGATAGGTACACAAAAGAGCGTGAAGCGCAAAAAAAACAACGCAAAAGCTCCATGGATACCAGCGCAACCATGGTAGAGATCAGGAAGGAGAGGAGAGAGAGAGAGAGAGAGAAAGAGAAAGATATAGAGGCGTAATAGAGCAGAAGCGCAGAAAGTGAGAAAGCTCCATGGAAACTCGCGCAACCATGGTAAAAGAAGTTAAAGAGGAGAGAGAGAGAGAAAGAGAGAAAGAAATAGAGATAGAGGCGTAATAAAACGTCATAAAAGAAGAGAAAAATAAAACAAAAAAGGAGAAGCGCTAAAAGGGACAAAGCATCGCGACTTGTTCACGAGATGAATTGAACTCTTTCATACAGCATTTCGATTCATTCCACCCTTCTCTCCGCTTCACCCACACCATCTCCGACAACTCTCTCCCTTTCCTGGACATAGAGATTTCTGTCAACGGAGGTCGCCGGATCGATACAAGCATCCACTACAAACCCACTGACGCCCACAGCTATCTCACCTTCAAATCTTCCCATCCACCTGCGTGCAAGAAGGCTATTCCCCAGTCCCAATTCACCCGTCTCAGGAGGCTATGCAGTAAGGAGGAGGATTTCCAGGCCCGTTCCGCAGAAATGTCGTCGTTCTTCATCGACCGGGGGTATCCTGACAACATGGTTGAGAGCGCCGCCAAGAAATCAGCAAGAGTTACTCGGATAGAAGCTCTGAGACGGAGTGAGAAGAAGGCATCATCCCGCGTTCCCCTGGTGTTAACGTATAATGAGCCGAATGCTAGACTCGCGTCTACCATCAAGAAAAATTTCAAGTTGCTGAGTGACAACCCCTCAACTTCTCACATTTTCAGCGAACCCCCTCTGACAGCGTTCAGGAAGGACAAAAGCCTGAAATCAAGCTTGGTCCATTCAAACCACACCAGAGTCCAACCTGCTGACAGAGACCTAGATTCCCGTCCTTGCCTCCGCCCACGATGCAAGACATGCTCCCGTCTTTCTACAGAAGGTAACATCAGTGGCCCCAAGGGCAATTTCACCATCCATGATAATTTCACCTGCACGACGGAGAATGTAATCTACGTGATTTGTTGCAAGGCCTGCAATCTACTGTACGTGGGCGAAACCAAGCGGCGTCTAGCGGACCGGGTTACTGAACATCTACGTTCCATACGTCTGAACACAAGTGGCTTGCCTGTTGCACGCCATTTCAACCTCCCCGGCCACTCGGTTGAAGACTTCAAAGTGATCGGCGCCATCAAGTGCAATGGCGATGATCTATCCAGGAAGAGAAGGGAGGAAAGACTGATTTTCCACCTGGGAACCCTTCATCCTCGTGGGATGAATGTAACATTTCGATCATTTCGTACGAATTGAATGTTTTCTTTTTGTCCTTTCCACCTTTCTCTTCCATTCTTCGTTCTGCTTTTCTTCTATTTTTTCCCCTCTCTCTCCCTCTCTTCCTTTTGCTCTTTACTCTCTTTCTTCACTACTTCCTCCTTTTCCCCCTTTTCTTCTTTTTTTTTTTCTTTCCGTTGTGCTTCATCTTCCTCTCTTTATTTTCTTTGTTCCTCTCCCTCTCTCTCTCTCTCCCCCCTTCCACCACCCCTTTCTCTCTTTCATTTTCCCTTGGTTTCTTTATGACGTTTTACTACGTCATCCTCTCTCCCTTTCCTTCCTTCTCGCTTTTGTGTTTTCTTTTGTTTCCCTTTCTTTCTTTGTGACGTGTTTCTCTCTCTCTCTCTCTCTCCTCTTAACTTTCTTTACCATGGTTGCGCGAGTTTCCATGGAGCTTTGTCCCTTTTAGCGCTTCTCCTTTTTTGTTTTATTTTTCTCTTCTTTTATGACGTTTTATTACGCCTCTATCTCTATTTCTTTCTCTCTTTCTCTCTCTCTCTCCTCTTTAACTTCTTTTACCATGGTTGCGCGAGTTTCCATGGAGCTTTCTCACTTTCTGCGCTTCTGCTCTATTACGCCTCTATATCTTTCTCTTTCTCTCTCTCTCTCTCTCTCCTCTCCTTCCTGATCTCTACCATGGTTGCGCTGGTATCCATGGAGCTTTTGCGTTGTTTTTTTTGCGCTTCACGCTCTTTTGTGTACCTATCTAATAAATTTTCATCATTTCCTGATGAAGGCCTATGGCCGAAAATTCGAATTTTTTCATCGTATACGGACTTTTCATTCCTATTTTGTCTATAACTTTGCAAGTCCGAAGCAGAACTATATTTTTTTTTACTATATATATATATAGTTATACCAGTTGTATCGCATTATATGTTCCCTTTATTATATATTATATTATTGTTTGTTGTGTATATAATATGCGTTCAAATATCTTAGTTATTCTTTTTGCCGTTTCTGTCGTACTCATGTAGATCTGAAGAAGGGCTTATTGCCCGAAAGCTAATTAAAAGCGTGGTACCAACAGCTACGTCTACAGATGTACTCATTTTGTTGCCTCTATATATATATATATATATATATACAGTGCGTGCCAATGAAAAGGAAACCGGAGTTGTCAGTTATTTTCCCAGTAAAATAGAACAATTCATGTCATATAATATATATCATCATAAAGTTTAGCTCTTCCTCTTTCTTTTGACACCTAATATGACGCTTAAAGTTTATGCATTGATGAGCAAGGAGAGTTTAAAATTTGAATGTCAAAATCAAGTTGCACAGAATAAGTGGTCAGTGTTGGAAAGGATGCAGCAACGTTGGTTAAAGGGATACTCAATCGCATATTGTGGACGTTTTTATGCCGCGAGAGGGCACCGTGTTCGTTACCTGATCATGCCGTTGCCCCGTGGGGTTCAATCTTCGGACAGACTAGTCGCTGTGCAACATGCACGCTCCGCCTGAGCTCGAGCTCTCGTGCGAGATGCGGTCGGCTTCGTGCAGCCCAAAATATAATCCCAGTAGTCCAACGGACGCGTTCTACGCACAAACTTTGTGTACGAGTGAATGGGGCTTACGCAATCCTGACTTTCCCCCACAGCCGCCTGGTTGCGTATCCCTTTAACAAAGGGAGGGCTCATTAGCAATTCTTTGGTGTTCTTTTTTATGTTTCTTTCACCAAATTTCTCAATGAGAATGAACACGGTTTTAAGCACAAGCTTTTCACTTGCTTGCCTGACCATGCAGCTAACAACACAGCAAAGAGTTTTCCTAGTAACCGAATGGAACCGCACTGGAAGCCTTCAGGAAGTTGCCTAAGCTTTCCGTCGTCGGTTTCCTGATCGGAATGTTCCGTCAAAGTCAACGATCTGGAAGAACGTTCGAAAATCCCAGCATGAAGGTGCAAGTTTGAACGTCAACAAAGGCTGATCTGGGAGGCCAAGGTCAGTCCGAACAGAGGACAACATTGCCGCAGTTCAGCAGGAAGTAGTTGCAAATCCCCATGTCTCGACGAGAAGAAACGGACTTGGCATGTCAAGGTCTTCCTACCACAGGATCATCCGACTGGACGTGCAATGGTATCCTTACAGGATACGCATTCGGCACCAACTACTAAAAAGCGAAAAGATGCAAATAGCCAGAAATGATTCATAAAGTAAAACAAAATGTATCACATAAAAAGCAAGGAGTGAGCGAAAAAGGGGAAATGAAAAGAAAAACCTGAATTAACAGAAACATGAAATCTGTAACAGAAACAGAAAACCAAACAGAAGAAAGAAGATACTGAAGACAAAACAGAAAACGTGATAACAACATGGAGGGAATTAAAAACAAACTCGAATTATCTGCATTAAAACGTTCGCACCAATATTCTGTGCAAATCGATTCTTACATTAAGCTGGTAAAATTGTTCTAAGTCGGTCAAGCATAAACAAATCTTCGTGTATTTGGTATCACATAAACGAAGAGACTTTATTCTTACTAAAGGTGTCCATGTTTTATTCCAATCCTATTTCATTATCAATATATCTATCTCCAAAAACGGGTTTCCTTTTTTCTGGGACGCACTGTATATATAAAAAAAATTATATGTAACCCTGCGATAAATCCTGCCCTCCCTTCAAAAAAAAAGTTGTCACATTTTCAGGTGACTTTTGGAGTCACCACAAACAAAATTAGAGGGCACATTTTCTTGTAATTGAGGTATACCACATATTTTTTTTAAGGGGCACGTTAAACATAAATAATAGGAGAGGTAGAAAAGAAAGAAAGGTGGTGGAATGATAATACCTTTCTTATCATAGGTAGCTATTCATTTATTTTCTGACAAGGATGAAAGTCTACCAAATACCCTTCAAACAGCAATACCCGTCCATCGTAACAGTTTCATATTCAAGAAAATAAAAGAAAAACAAACACAAAACAAACACAAGATATATCACAGATTATCCTTAATACTCAAAAAGTTGCTATAACACTTTTAATATTCCTGTCTTATATTACTCGAAAGTTTGTTAGTTGAAGCTCAACGACCAATACTGATTGATTCCGGGAGTGTATTGCAAATCCAACGGGGGGGGGGGGGGGGGGGGGCTTATGTTTCGGCGAGTTGTTTTACCTTCCTTATTTCTGGTAATTTGTCAGTGCACTGCGGGGGTAAATTATCTTTCCAACGTACTGTCATGAATTGTGCGTTCCTGTTTGCATTCTGTTTGAATAAATAATACAAATGATAATGATAATGATAATGATGACAATGATGGCGATGATGCCGGTGAGGATGATGCTGATGATTATCATAATAATTATAATGAAATTGGTAATAACAATAGCAACCACAACAAGAACAATAATGATAATAATAATGATAATGATGATAAGAATGATATTAATAATAATGATATAAATAATAATGATGATGATGATAACTATAATAACAATAATGATAAAAATAATAATAATACTAACAAAATACATCCAAAAATACATCCGACAACCATAAATAGGGACATCCACCAAAATTGAATAACATATAAGGGCTACAAATTAAACAAACATAATTATACAACTGTAATGCCTTAGAAATCTCATCTCCAAAAGCACAACACAATACCTGCCACTGATTAAGTCCCATCTATATCTCAGGGGCGTCGATTATGGGGTGGCAGGGGGAAGCCCCCCCCCCCCCCAAAAAAAAAAAAAAAACCAAAAAAAAAACACAACAAAACAAAACAAAACAAAACAAAAACAATAAATAAATAAATAGATAAAAAATAAATAAATAATGAGAGGGCAAACATACCGTTTTGCCCCCCCCCCCCCCCATTAAATCCGGGGGTGTTCAATAAGATGAGGAAAAGTGATGCGAAACGGGAGAAATGAAACATTCCAAACAATCAAATACAAAATGTGAAGGTGTCCACAGTGTAAAAATCATCTTCACACTGTTAAATTCGAGAGTTTTAACATTGTGAATCACATCTTCACAGAGTCGACTATGTCGACTTTCCAGCAGGGCGGTGCCCTCTCGCGGCATATAAACGCCCACAATCTGAGGTTGAGTTTCTTTGAAAGAAAGAGGAAATATCAGAGAAGCAGATTGGTGAAACTTTGAACGAAATTGGACAAACACTAAGGAAGTTATGGATTTTAGAAAGTTGTAATCACTATACATATGGGAATTTCAAATTGGCCGAATAGGTAATGTCACTGTGACGTAGTTGCGGACAGCTCCCCCATTCGCTCCAACACACAAGATGACTAAAATGTCCCTTTTTTCAAAATGTGTTACTCTGTAGGATCTTTTTCTTTCATGAGGACCTATAACAACATTCTATCTCCAATACATGCTGCGTAATGCCCCGAAGGTAAAAGCGCCTCGAAGAAAACCGCAAATTAATGACAGTTTTGTGTATACGAAAAAACGGGAGAGTTGTCCACAAAACTGTCACAACCGACATACCAAATTGCCAATTTGAGATTCGCAATGATGTAGTGATTTCATATTTCAAACATCCATAACTTTCTTAGTCCTTGTCCGATTTCTTTCAAACTTTCTCCATCCTGTTTTCCTTATTTTTCTGCTTTCACACAAATCATCTTATTACCAAGGTTGGATTGCCCTTTAATAGTATAATAATATTATAGATATAACGGTTGAGACTGATGAAGATTGAAGGAGAAGTTCACATGGATATTTTGCCCAGGCCGTTCAACAAATGCTGCATGCTGGCCAGCTTTAATGTGTCCTGATAAAACACGAGGTGACATTTGGATTACGTTATAACCTGCTTCAATCGAGCCTGTAAAGGCAGTCAGTTCATTTGCCCGTTTGCACTGTTCCTTTGACATTATCTATTTGTACGATGTCACTCTAACACGTTGCTTCCAAAGTGCGCAGTCATACGTCAAGTAAAATGACGTCTCACGTGCAACGGACATTAGTCGTTCAAGTTATGCTATCCAGTAGATGTGGATCTCACGCTGCATTTCTCGGCACCCCTAGAGATATCATTTTATGGACTGCAAGTTGTACGGATACTAAGGTGTCCATACTGTACAAGGAGTCTCTTCAAGTTATTGGAAACGTGGAGTGAGATGTCACAATGTACGGAAATCTAACACTAAGTTCAGTATGACTCAACGAAATGGGAACTTTCGTATGGACGCGCTGAACTTTACATATATCGTCACGGGCCTATTATTTCATGTAAATGACGCAGACCAAACACCCTCTTGTTAAACAGTTCCCACGCGTTCCTGGAAATTGTCTCGAAATTCGATCTTTCCCACAAGCTTCTCCGAGATCGATGGCTAGGTAAAAAGAAAATGGGCTGACGAGGCGAAGAACGGAGAACATGAGAGTTCCAACGAGCCGACTTTTGCTTCCGCGATCGATCTCTTAGCCAATAAGACGGCGCCAATTATACGAAGATGTAAAGGAAGAGTAATTCAGAAAGAATAGTCATCCGCCCGTCAGAGTTGAACAATTCCAAGGCAAGTTTGTCAAGATAAATACGCAAATCTGCCAAAAAATAATGACGTCTGGCGCTGGAGTTTTTTAGAAAATGAGTATAACCATCCATTTAAAAAAGACGTTGCTTCGACTTCAAACATCTTCCCTATCTCAAAAATGATCAAGAATTCATACGAACCCACATTCTCACATACCCACACGCAAACACACACACACACACACCCACTCAAATACGCACACACACACACACACTCTCTCTCTCTCTCTCTCATTCTCTCGCTCTCTGTATCTAGCTATATCCCTCTTTCTCTCTCTCTCTCTCTCTCTCTCTCTCTCTCTCTCTCCCTCTCTCACTCTCCTGTTGTCAATGCCCTTTATCTCTCTCTCTCTCTGTCTGTCTTACATAATTATATTTTTTTTGTCTTATGAACCATTTACTCATTTATCATTCAATCTCTTTCGCAATCTCTTTTTCATGTTCTCCTGCAACCTCAAGTCCCCCTCATCCTTCTATCTTCCTTTTCCTACAGCCCCTTCCCGCTTGTCCTAATTTTTATATGCCTTTCTTCATACGTTTAAGGGTATTTAAGGGTATAGTATTGTCTTTGCCCCCAACCCCCCCCCCCCCCCCCTCCCCCTCCCCAACCACCACAAGCACACACACACACACAGCTTTACGTGGCTTTATTTCCGAGGACAAGTATTGTTCCTATATTGTTCTTCCGTCCTCGGACAGTCGACGGAATAAGGCACAAATTCATTGTTAGACGTTCGAGGACTATTGTCCGGCTTCCGAGGACCATTGTTCTCAAGATTTTTTTTGTTCTCTGTCCGAAAATGTCCTCGGACATACGGCTAAACATGCCCACACACACACACACACACACTCACCTCTACACACATTGATTTGCGGGGAACTTTATTGTTTTCTCCTATTGTATTTTGTACCCCGCAAGCACTTCTATTGTATTTTGTACCCCACAAGCATGACGGAATAAAGGCCATCATTGTGCTCTATTGTTCTCTGTACCCCACACCTCAATCTTTGTAAACCCACACACACCCTCACACACCCACACAACCCATCCTCACTTGTTTTGATCATGAAAGTACACGATTGTCGATCCAGCATCACGTTTCTGGAGGCAAACGCCCTAAAAAGAAATGCAGTAAACGAAAGCATACATAATGATTGTGATTCATTGGCGTGATTGGTGTATCCGAAAACTAATAAGGGGGGGGGGGGGGGGGAATACTTCCCAGAAGGGGATAGCGGCGGAAGGGGGGGGGGCGGGGGTTTTATCAGTACTAACTTAACTCAGTCATTAATTTGTCCACTATCGACGAAAAGAAAATATTGTGTTCATGGATCAGAATTTAAGGGAAACTTTCAATGAATATACGGTATATTGGAACACTGACATACAGCATCAAATGCCAATTAAACTGAAAGGATAACCATAGCATTCCTTTATCGAGACTATTTCCTTTTTACAAGATACTTCCTTGCTATCCCCACGCAGTCTCTTTGACGTATGGACTTTAAAATCCCCTACCTCCCTCAAAAATATCGAATAATGAAGTCCTCAATTCAGCCTACACTTGCAAATGATATCACGACTTGTCTTCTTGTTAGGGGGAAATTGAACGTCAATATTATTTTGCAAAATTTTAGCCCGTGGGCATATCGTTGAATGCCCAAATTCCGCTAGTAAGCGTCACTTTGAGGGAAGCTGGTGCATGCTTCACTTTGCAGCCAAATTGACAGCTTCCAAAATAGCCTACTCATTACTTTGCTTGAAATTGATACGTCTAAGTAACTATCGCGTCGCGTGTCCCAGAAGATTATTGGACGGGAGACGTCGGATGATTTCCATATTTTTTGAGAAAGTGTCAATATTTGAGATGGATTACTTTCAAGAATATCTTGCAACTATTTTCGTTGGAAAATGTCCAGAAAGAAGTTCGTGAACCTTCAAAAGCTGTTGGAGACCATGTTTTAAACTATTTGTGACCCTCCCGTATATTTGCATAATATGGTAAAATGTCCTTAATTCTTAAATGAAAAAAAAAGTTTAATCTTCCAGGTATTTAGGCCTAAGGTGTAAACGGTATTACAAGTACAAGTTAATCTATCGAGAGTTTCAATACATAGACGCATTAACTCCAATAATCTAAATTAATATAAGATGTTGCATGTTTTTCGCCGTGATGTGAAGGATTCTGGCAATAAATTGCTTTAACGTTGTATTCAAATAATGTATATAAATTAGCATATTCAAATCAAATTTGAATAAACATGTTTTTTATTTCGGATTTTTTTTTTGTGTGTGTATACTCTCAATAATAACTGTAAACCTACAGGTTTTTTGGCCCTTGAAAAACAAGTTATTGCCGTTATTTCAATTTTATAGTCTTTTTCCTGTAAAACAACAGCAAGTTTATAATTGTCATAAATAAATTTATTCAATTTGTCTCCAACGGCCCACAAGGGGGTGACACACGCTACTGCTGTGTGATAGGTTGCCCGGATGCTGTGAAAAAAATCACAGGCGGAACCGGGCGGGATTCGAACCCGCGACCTCTGGATTACCAGACCAGTGTCATAACCACTAGACCACCGGAGTGCCCTGAGTGATCAGGTTCAAACTATCCCAATATGGGGACTATCAAGTCAAAGGTATTGAATTAATCCGTCGGGTGATATAATGTCATAAATAAATTTATTCAATTTGTCTCCAACGGCCCACAAGTTTTTAATTTGTAAACAAATCTTTAGGAATTTTTACAAATTAAAAAATTCCTCCCCAGTCAAGCTTCTTCGTTTACTAACAGCAAGTTTGTTGGTTTACCGGAAATCAGCATATATTTACAATCGCCCGACATAAAACACTGACAAAAAACATTTTCTCATATTTTAACAAGTTACCCAGTTAAATTACAAATCGTTTCCATGGTTCCGGTTTAATTTAGAATAAAAATATGACTGTATGCTAACTGTTTCCTGTTAGGGAAACCTGTTATTTTACATGTGCTGTGTCTGTGGAAAAAGGGCATTCCCGGCATCTTGACTGCCAGTGTACGAGATATTACACAATGTACTAGCAGATTTACTTCCCTTATTCGGAAGTTATACGCTACATAGGATACACAGATGAACTTTTTTTTGGGGGGGGGGGGGGAGGGGCTCTCCCCTTTCCCTCCCGAAATCGTCGACCCTCCTTGTTCAAGATGTTTATATGTAGTAAGTAGTTTGTCTTTATTTCTAAAGCCATTTTGATATTTTTCAAGCCGGTCCAACTAAGATGAATTGTCGATCACATTTGCTTCTAATACATTCACGAGAAATTTTGTCAAGGTCGGGCAATTTCGTGAACGGATCTCATGTTTTATGATTTCGAGGAAAAGAAATTGATATGTATCCCAATTAGAGTCCCTTGAAATGGGTAATATCTGCCTTATCGGACCCTTTTCCATCAATTTACCTTTAAAGAGAAATTTTTGGCTCTCCTTTCCAACCGATATTACACTTTTATGTCAGCAAGATGATATAAATTCATAGAATAAGCTTATTTTACGTAGATCATCATCATTATGCAAAGAAATGGTGTTATTGTTGGTTTTATTCGTAAATCATGCTAGATTTTTTAAAATGTAGATAGGATACACGCCACCCTCGGATTTGAGAGAACGCCAATGACACATGATTATACATCGACTCCTAGAGAACTTGAAGATTATATCTCGGATTTTATTTTTCTGCAATTTACATTTAGAAAGAAATTTACGGGATCTTGGGGATTGGGAGGACATGACCCCGACTCGAGTGTCGCAAGTAGGCCTAAAGAATTACACATTCGTTGATGAAATGAAGGGTTTTTTTAATTTGCAACATATGTCGCGACTAGCCTTCTGATACAGAGTTGAAACTTATAGGACGGCATTTATAAAAGCGTACAAACTTTAATCCAACATTAAACCCTGAATATTAGACTTGGTCCACTGAGTTATGGAGCACCAAGAGTAAACTTCTTCATCCCGTAAGATATTACCATAATTATGTAACTATAATTAGCAAACCTAAAAGGTTGTAATTATGATATAAAATTAATTTCTCATTTTCATCTCATGAATGGGTCCATTTCGTGTATTCATTGTGTTGCTAAATTAATGTGATTTGTAATTAATAAAGGGGTTGACACTTGGCACTCCATAAATCAATATAGTAAATTAAACCATGTTTAGGGCTATTCTTAGTCACGTGTGTCACCAAAAACATTGAATTGAACTATTGTGAGCCCTATCATTTTAATAACCTTCCAAATATGTTGGTTTTCCTGTATATACAGCAAATACAGGCATAGGTGTAAGGATTAAATAACAAAAAAGGGTAAATGATAATACCTGTCGTACGTCAGAGGTTAAAAAGTACAGGTGTGAACTCGCACAGAAGCAGGTAGTTTTGAAACCGACATTTCATTTTTAAATCTCTGTAAATTTTCGAATGCTTCTATGTTCATATTCATGGTATAGCCTATAGGTATATTTCATAGTACTATTTTTTAGAAGGCAATAATTATGTTGAAAGTTACATTTTTTTTAATGTAATATTTTGTATCATGATGTATGGTCACGTGCCATATGTTATGTGTACAGATGTGATGAACTATTGAAAAATCATAATATATAGTATTTTAAATCATTTTGCAATAGCTCTATGGGAATTATCATTTATACGGTAGAAAGTGATTCTCAGATCTCCTGTTTATGAAAAGTACACAGGGAACACACAATTTTCATTTGTTCATTTGCATGCTTCCATTGATATGATTAATTGATGATACTGTAGAAGTATTTTGGTCTAGTGGATAAGTAACCGGACTGCAGATCACAAGTTCAATTCTATGACACGAACGTCCTTAATTGGCAAGACATTTATCTACATTTGCCATGCTCTACCCAGGTGTAGTGCTTAAGTACCTGGTAGGATTTATTCCTTGAATGCACTGAGCGCTTCGGTTGTCGTGCTTAAAACCGGGGTAATGATATGCTTGTATGCATGGCCCTCAGGAGAACAATATTTACCTCTGATGAGGCTATCATGGGCAAAACAAGACATATTATTATTAATTATTATTATTACTATTATTAAAAACGAAAAGTTAAAAACTCATGATAAATCCATGTTAACAAATGAGACCTCTCATCATGCTTACCTCATAATTTAATCACATATATATGTCTTCAGTTCCCTGAGAGTATCAATGCTCATTTTGAACTGGATTATCTGCTATATGGCCTGAAATAACAATATCGAGAAATGTGATCATTTATCACTCTCTACTAAGACTACATCCGTTTTTGTACCAATGAATATAGGTCTCCATAAACTTCAACTGATGACCCAGTTAAGCTATCAAAAGGGCTAAGCGCTGAGGATCATTCTTTCTCCTCATATCAAACACACTGATCTAATATGTAACAATGTTTTATATGATGTTTTATGTTTTATGTTTTATATGAGAGGATGTTGAATTTTGCACCCTAGTTCACCAGACGCCGTCCAAGATACAAGTTGAAGGCGTGCAGTGGGTAGAAATTATACCTGCAAAGGTTCAAAAGTGCGACCTATCTGAGTTTCTACTATTGTTCCATATTTTTTTATTTATTTATATTTTTATTTTTTTTTTTGGGGGGGGTGTGAATTTTAACCTTTATTATCAGAATGAACTCTTCTTTGAAGATCATCATCTTTGTTTTCATCAAATTCATCACTACCATCATTATCATCTTCATTACCACCATCACCATCATCACTTAGACTCTGCTTGTTTTTTATCTGTGATTTGGTTACCAAATATCATCTAGTCGTCATATTTAGCATGCAATGTAAATTATATTGAAGTCGTATGCCACCTGCCAAGTTTCTTTTTCAAAGCACAAGCATCAGGTGAGCATTGCACCCAAGTTAATTTTTTTCGGAATGCATGCAAAACTTGGAATCCTTTGCCAATATTTTGATTATTCTTTACCAAAATTCAAAAGAAAATTTTGCCACAAAGTATAAAGTTTAGATTCCATGCGACATTTATCAGAACTCAAAGCAAGCCTTTAATGGGGTCTTATACTAGACTCATGATAAGGAAATTAAGGATGCGGTTGTAATCTCCCTCCGTTATCGCATGAAATAAATGTCAGAATTAAACCCTTGATATATTAATTTGTCCACTCATCATGCTTACCCGATCCAAATGACTCAGTTTGTTAAGCTCAAATGCATTATTGGTAAGCCCCAGCTTTGGTTTGTGACTTTTAATTTAATCTCACTTGATGAAAACATGATATCCACAACTCAAAATGGCTTTTCATTTGTATTTCTTCTTAAAGTTAAATGATGTGCAAATATTGAGTTGAAAATGAATATATTAGTACATACGTAGCACGGTCTTTAATTAGCTTTTGCTTTCGTTTGAATTATTTTCCGGCCGGGGTAATTCTTTCCATACTTGTCAAATTACAAAATCAAATGAAAGCAAATCTAATTTGTGATAGGGTGGAGTATAGTATTTTACTATAATGTTCATCAACTAAGAATTTTTTTTTTTTTTTTTGGTTCGTTTTGCCAAACCTCTACATGTTTGTGCCTATTAGCTATTGCTTTGTGCTCGCATGTCAACCACGTTTGTTGTTTAGTTTTTCCTTTGTGTTTGTGTCTATCAGAGACATTTTCGTTTTATTTGTTGTATCTTTTCTATTATGCCTTACAGGAACATTTGTTGGTTTTGTTTCCTTGCATGCCTATAAAAACAATAATTGTTTGTTTCTTTGTTATTGAGCCTAACAGGAACATTTCTTGTTTGTTGTTATCCATCAGAAACATTTACCCGGTTGTGTGAAAGCGATGGATCATGGGAGATCGGTCTTCACTATCAGCAATGCTTCAAATCATTCGATGAGAGTTCGTTTACACAGAATGCAACAGAGGAGCAATTACAGGTATTTTCTATTTACTTCTTATCCTACACTGGCAGTAAAATAAGGAGGTTTGTGCTGGTGGTCAGGAGTGTAACCCCCCCCCCCCCCCACACACACACACCCTTACGCACCTCCTCACACACACACACACACACACCCACACATAGGTTTACATGGCTTTACTTCCGAGGACAACTATTGTTCCTCTATTGTTACTCGTCCTCGGACAGTCGACGGAATAAGGCACAAATTCATTGTTCGACGTTCGAGGACTATTGTCCGGCTTCCGAGGACCATTGTTGTCATGATTTTTTTTTTGTTCTCTGTCCGAAAATGTCCTCGGACATAATGCTAAACAAACGCACCTCCTCACACACACACACACACACACATTTCCTGATCACAAATTTCTGTAACGCTCCACCCCTCCTCCATACTGCTGCCGACCAGCGGTGTAGAAAAGGGGATATTCCCCCTCCAATACATTATAACCTTTAAGAAATCGCAAAAAGGGACGATTTTTTTTAATTCCTTGTGGGAAAGGCTAAAAGCTTAATAGACACCCCCATTCCAAATAAGATACTTTTAATTATTGCATTTGATTTTCGAAGAATGGTTATAAGTTGACATTTTAGCTTTTACAAAGTAGACCTACCGCAGATGAATTCAGTTCAGTTTTATATGGACTCCGCAATTACCGATATGCACAACGACGACGGCTTTGAGGAGAAAACGAGCACCTGTCACGGATTAAAGGTGGACGAAATCACCAATGACCTCCAAAATCTTTCACTCTCGTCTCGGCGTATGCGTTGAGCCTGTGAAACTTGATATAAAATCAGTAAATATTATGTTAGCCTTTGTGAATTACTGCACTTTTTAAAAGACCGAAAGCGAAAGCGTGGCAACACGTATATTTATTTCCCTCAACATCTTCCTTCGCTTCTGTGAATTTTGAGTCAATATCGCCTGCAGGTGGGGAAGGAATGTGACTTAAATGGCTGTAATATAAAGCACCATCATATTGAATAATCATGGACCAATAAAAGCAATTTGAGACCGGAGAAATGAAATCAAATTATTGATTGCTTTTAGCCACAGCCTTGGGAATGACGAACATGACACAACGTCATATTTTTATTTTGTTTTCACGATTTTTTTGTTTTTAACGTTTGTTAAATAGTACGGTACTATTGTTGAATCAACCACTATAATACCATGGTTATAAGATTAAGTTACTGCACTTTCGTATGTACCCGTCGGCGCATTTGCTGAAATGTGGGTTGCAGAAATGTTCGAATGTGCAGTCAGGAAAAGTGAAAACAATGTTCCAGCCGAGGGACGGGGAATCCTGCGTAGGTCCCCCTTCCTTTTTAGACCCCCTGACAATACGTCTGCGGTATGCATATGCATGTAAACTTTTTCTGAGAAGATTTCGCCTCCCCAACCCCATCTTCCCTGTTTATTAATATCTGGATCAGCCAATGCAGTGGCAAGTGACGCAATAATCGCTATAATAAGCAAATACACCGCAGAGAGAGAACGAGAGCACAGTCTATTGGAAATAATTGGACTCCTGAGAATGATCTTGTCTCTCATACGAGTGGTCCTTGGTTTGATCCTTGCATTGGTGGTGGTGGTGGGGGGGGGGGGGGGGGTGGGGCCTCCCAATGCTGGGGTAAGAATTATACGTCACTGGTTTCACGAACCGAGTATCTCCTGTACTTAAGTCTATGCGCGTATACGTCGGGTTGCGAAACCAGTGATTACTAGTAGTTGCAAGGCCTTCTCAGCAAGTGCAGTTTTCATACTGATGAGGCTACCCTGGATAAAATTAGACGCTATTATTATCAGAATTATTTTTATATGTCACAAAACGCATGATATTAAAGTCTGTAGTGTTGTTCATGACCATTGTCATGATTGTATTAAATTAATCACTTTTGCAAAAATATAAACTTTTTTTTTTAAAGATAAAAGTCGAGTTCTGGTCAGCGCATAACACTGTGAAAGAAACTGTATGAAAACAATTGGGAAAGGATGACCATATCTACATAAGACTTGTTTTATACTGTGTCGTTTTGGAATCACCCCATTCTCGCTGAAAAGCACATATACTGCACACAGAAATGGGTATATGGCACTACACACACAAGTGGCATGGATGTTCGGCCCGAACATTTCAGCTATTTCTAGTCATATTTCGAATATAAGAGCATTAGAAGAGCAATCCTTTTCAATGGATTTTCTACTATGATGTTCTTTCAAACTGACATAAAAGAAGAATGAGAAAGCTCACAAACTAGCTTTCAAACTTCCCTTTGGTGGCAGAGACTGTGAACCATCCACTAGATTATTGTAACAAATCTTCAACTCTGGTAAAATGTCCGAAAGATTTTGAAGAAAAATAATACCATTAGCATGCTGACGTTAAAATGCTAGACCCGTTTTACCTGACTCACTTGGCCGAGCGGTCGCCTATTTTGTCCGGAATGGTTCAGATGTAATTATTCTGGGATATCTTCACGGAATCAGAACTGGGTTAATTAACTTTCTGACCCTCGAGTAAAAACGAAATCACGAAATTTGCAATTTCCACAAATTTAGCCTGATAATCAAATGATCTATAATTGGAGTTATCATATTGAACATAATTGGAACAGGGCTTAATGGACATGATGGAAGCAAACTAAATAGGTCATTAAACCCTGGAAAAGCAAGAGGGGTAAAAATACAAATTAAGAAGAAAAACTGTTGAACAACAAGAGATTTGCAAAATTAGAACAAGAAATTTGAAAAGGAGATGGCAGCAGAATAAGGTAAGGATTGGAGAATGGATAGGGGATAAGAAGAAAAAGAGATTCAGGAAGAAGGGGACAAGGTGGGGGAATTAAAGAGGGGTGGGGGAAGTGAGGACGGAGAGAAGGAGGAGGAAAAGAGTTGATTGAATAGAAAATGAGGGAATGATATGGGCTAAAATAAGGAAAGATGGGAGAAGAATGTTGTAGAGAAGAAGGAAAAGAGATGGGACGAATAGGGAGAGGGGGTTGAATTGAGAGGAGCTTGGGGAGGGATTAAGAAGGCGGAGAGGGGGAGGTGCAGATGAGTAGAGAGAGGGGAACGTTAAGGATAGTAAAAGAAAAATTTTGTTATTGAGAATCAAATAACAAATACTTAGTGTCGTCATGAAATAATCATCCTCATTTCTCAAGCATGTCAAAGGAAACAATACGCTATGTTCATTTATTTAACAAGGCAATCGGGGGAGCGTTTCATCAAGCGTTTTGTCAGTGATTTTTACCGACAAATTTGCTCTCAGCCAATAAGATACAAGGATTTCAGTAGCTTATAACAGTTGTCGATAAAAGTCACTGACAAAACGCTTGATGAAACGCTCCCCAAGAATAAGTTGCTTTTAATAGAAGCAGAAAAATCAGACAAACAGATCAGTCAAAATAGAAAAGTTTGAGGAAAACCGCACAACTAATAAGAGATTTTTTCTAATGACATAATAGAAAAATACAAAAATCACGAACGATTAGGCAAACTGGTTATGAGTTTGTGATGTAATTTCCTCACTATTTATTACAGTAGACTATCTATTGTTTGTATATTTTAATATCATCAGTTTCCTTTTTCATCATCCAAATAATTTTGTTCTTTATGTCTTTTCCAAGATTATATTAATGTGAATCTGATTGCGTGTGTGCTGGCACCTTCACTAGATTTTTCATTACTTTTAGCAAAATTGAGACTATTTTGCATATCATTTTTAATCAATTATAATTAATTTTTATGTTTAAAAAAAAAAGATTCTCATTTTGAATGATTTTTAACAGAAAATAAAAATTATGAGGAGATCAGATTCTAGAAAATAGAAATTTGATGCCAATGATGTTGTACTTAGTTTTGTTTTTGTTTTGTTTTGTTTTTTGTTTATTTGTTTATTTGTTGGTGTTGATTTTTGTTTTGTTTTGTTTTGTTTTGTTTTGTTTTTTGGGGGTGGTGTGTGTCTTTTAATAGCACTTTATACATTCACTCGTAGAATCATTCTCCTAAAGTGACTTCTTTGTATGAAAACCGATTGATGATGTTCTTTTGTTGCTTTTCTCCCGTTTTATTCTCCAGTTTTATAACAGTGTCATCAATGGAGCAAAGTTAATGGAATTAGTCGGCCTCTTCCTGTCATGGACTGGACTTATGGTGGCGCTGTTCATATTTTACTATTTTCGGTAAGAAGAATCAAGAATATAGTTTATTAATTTTGAAGAAATAAATGGCTCAGTGTCGGAGCAACCCTACACATCAGGGGCGATTATGGATCATTCAAGCTTACTAAATTATTATAAGGGTAATGTGTTTATGAAGATTTACGATCAAATTTGCAATTCTGTCCCCTCCCGCCTACACCACCCTCTTTTCATGAGACCGAATTTTCGTTTCCACACCACTGGCAAATCGGGGGGGGGGGGGCGCAATGTGGAAAAGCCTCATGTACGCAAAACAAAAATGTGCCCTCTTTGAAAATGTGCCCCTATTAACTAAAACCTGGATCTGCCGCTGTAGCTATATGTGTATTTCATCTATATGTTCCTATGGATAATTACTGTGCTCTTTATAAATGATTATCCTGACTTATGGCCGGGCTTTGAGGGCAGTATCACACCACCACGGTCAAGGTCTGGTAACATGTTTGCTGCTATAGATCTTTCTCCCTCTAACCTTGATTATAAATGCTCCTATGCCGCCATCCCTAGCTAGCCTAGACCTCCCGGTGACAATCCGTTCTCCATACCGCTACCTCGACATCGAATCCACTCTGTAAAATGTTTACCACTGCTCACGTCAAGGAAACGCTACACCGAAACGTATACGTGGGCTTACGGCCATATAAGAACTCCGCAGTGCAAAATCAATTGCCAGCTCCTTTTTAATTTTTTTTTCATGTTCGTTTTCATAGATATCACTCATCAACAACATCAACAAGATTTTTTTTTGTGAAAGAATGTTGGAGAAAACAGAAATCCGTAGGGATTTGTGTTTTTGTCACAGTTCCTCAGAAGTTGTAAAGATAAAAGACGGAGAGGAAGATCGATAGAGACATAAACCGTTAGAGAAAGAGAGAAAGTGAGGGGGGGGGGGGGAGAGAAAGAGAGCCCATTCACACTCACTTCGTTAGAGCGGTCTAACTAAGACCCGTTCCTCAGGAGCGGTTCTGAGGTGAGTGTGTACGCAAAACTGGTCCAGGAAGCGTTCTTCTGGAGCGGTCCAGAAGACCACCTAGGGAGGTGGTCTTGAGGAACTGTTCTTAGATAAAAACAAAGAAAAACATAATAATAGAAAGAGAAAATGATAGCATGATGAAAACAAAAAAAACAACATATTAATAGAAAGAGAAAATGATAGAGTGATAAAACAAAGAAAAACATAAGAAATGTAAAGAATGAAAACACGATAGAATGATGAAAACAAAGAAAAACATAATGAAAGATAGAGAAAATGATAGAATGATAAAAACAAAGAAAAACAAGAAATGTAAAGATATTGTGATAAAACAAAAGAAAACAAGGAAAGATAGAAAGGGAAAATGAAATGATAGAATGATAAAACAAAGTATAATATAACGAAAAGGTAAAAAAAGAGAGAGAAGACGATATAATGATGAAAACAAAGGAAAACACAAGGATAAAAATAGACAAGATGCTTAAATGATATGCGCACAGAGAAAAAAGGAGACTGGAAAAGAAAGAAGCCTTGGAAAGATATAAAGATAATGCATCAGGCAGGCAATATACGTTTTGAATTCCGCGCGAAAAAAATTGACCCGCTGACCTGAGCTGCCATAGCAACAAGACCACTTTGACTCGTTGAGCGATTTGAGACATAAAAATGAGCGGAGTGTATACGCAATCAAACCGTTCTTCAAGAACCGTTCCCCTAGACCGGTCTAAGAGCGGTCTAACAGGGAGTGTGAATGGGTGAGAGAGAGAGAGAGAGAGAGAGAGAATGGGGGTGGGGGTGAAAGATAAGCAGAAAGAGGAGTTAAAGGATAGTGAAACAGGTGAGTGCAAATAGTTCTTCACCATTGGGGAAGAGGAGTAATAATATGTAATCTATTAAAAAGCTACGGAAATATTTCCCCGACATTACATTAAAAATACCATATTCTTACATAATTCAACTATCATTAATATTTGGGATAATATTAATTTTCATTCGGTAGAAACCTCCGATGCCATCGAACAAAGATTCATCAGCATCTCTTCATCGCCTTCATCTTCCGTCTCACCATCGAGATCGTCCTAGGCGTCGACCGTTTTAACAGCAAACTCGCAGCCACGCAGGGCTACGAAAGAGACAACAGCATTCAAAATGTGGTAGGTAAACACACACCAAAATCCCGTTTCACAAAATTTGTTTCGAGTAACCACATTCCACAGTTATGTAACACATTTGCTCACATTGTTAAGTTGTTTTGGAAAAGTTTTTACCTCTGTTTTAAAGCACAGAATTACCAAATATTTTGAGGCTGAAGAAATAATTGGCGAAGAACAGGCTGGTTTCCGCTCAGGCTATTCAACGACTGATCATAATTGTATTTGTTCTGAAGACGATAATTGATATATGTCCAAAAGAAGAAACGCCTTTTAAAAACATTTGATGTGACTGACAGAACATCCTTATGTCTGAAAATGTTGAGGCTGGGCCTGAATGGCAAAGACTTTTGGTATCATTAACAGCATTTATAAATATGCAAAGTCATGCATTGCAGTCAATGGAAAATGTTCAAATTTCTTTACATGTAACATAGGTGTACGTCAGGGAGAGAACCTCTCCCCCTTGCTATTTGCAATGTATTTGAATGATTTACAGGAACATATATATAGGGACATTCTATGAGTGGCTGGGTTTCTTGGAAAATGATGTTCATATCTATCTCAATGCTGAAGAAGTGGAAACTTTTTAAAAACTATATTGCCTTTTATATGCAGATGATCATACTATAATTTTGTCAGAAAGTCAGGAAGATTTACAATTAGCATTGAATGGCGTGGCAGATTATTGCAATACATGGCAGTTAACTATAAACACAAAGACTTATTTTCTCCAAAGGGAAAATCACAAAAATGCCAACCTTTACTTAGGATGGTAATGTGATTGATGTAGTTGATGATTTTATATACCTGGGCGTTAGATTCAGTTATAATGGTAACTTAAAAAAAACAATCTCTAAGCAAGTAACACAGGCTAGGAAGGCCTTATAATGTATGTTGGTGAAAGCAAAAAGCTTACAGCTATCCATTGATACACAATGCTACTTATTTCACCATTTAGTATTACCTATATTATTGTATGGTGGTGAAGTCTGGGGTTTTGAATGTATAAATCAAATTGAAGTTTTCCATAGAAAATTTTTAAGGATAATTTTGCATGTAAATAAGTGTACGCCAGACTGTATGGTGTAAGGTGAAACTGGTCGTGGATTGATATTAAACTATGTAAAATGTAGAATGGTCGGTTTAAAGGGAAGCAGCAGAAGTATTCAAATAATTTTTTATAACTTTCTCAGGTACAATCATGCATAAAGACAACGATTCGCCATTCACATCACTTTGGTTTCAATTTATTGAAGATACTTTTCAATACGCAGGCTTAGGGAACGGCTGGCTATCTCAAGGCAGTGGTTATAGTTCTCAATGGATACTTAATGCTTTGAAAGTGAGACTCTCTGACATATTCTAACATGAATGGAAATCAGCAATGTGGACTAACCGAATCTGTACAAATTACAGAATGTTTAAAAATGACCTTAAGATTGACAGATACTTTTTTTCCGAGGCCAAATTTAAGAGATATTATTAATCTCAGCATATATTCCGTTGTAGGTCGCATGCATTACCTCTAAATAAGTGTAGATTTGGTGCAAGTTTGTTTAGATGAATGAAGTGTTCACTCTGCGTATCTTCAATTTTAGGAGATGAGTTTCACTACATCTTCGAATGTCCTTTGTTTCAGAGGGAAAGACGCATGTATTTATCAACAAAAATATATAAAAGTAGACCAAGTGGGTTACAAATATCCCAGTTATTCAATTCTCCTAATACTTGCCAGCTTAAGTAAATAGCAAAATTTGCCAGAAGTATAATGATGCAATTTACTCAGTCACCAAAAGAGAACAGTAGAGAATGTCATTGTACAAAATGTAAGAGAGATGGAACTGTATGTACTCGTAGTGGTAGCATAGTCAAACAGCCAGAACGGTTAGTTTTGTAAAAATGTTTTTATGCAATGTTTTATGTGTTATATTATTCACACTTATAATGTTTTTATAATAATTGTAAATATGTTTCTTTATTTGTACTCTCATACCCGGAGAGGGGGTCGATGGAGTCAATAAATCTTATCTTATCTTACAATGATTCCAGTAGCTTATATCAATTATTGTATATTGTTATTGATGACAGTTTAAGTGGAACCATGTCCATAGGGGAATTCCACAGGTTGATGGACATGGACCTTAAAATTTGAATTCGGTATTTCACTTAAACTAGGAAATAATTTTTTTATGCTACATAATGGCAGAAACTTGCACAAACACTGGAAAACCTATCAGTGGTTTACCTTTTAAAAAACATTAGTAAAAGTTATAAATTGGTAAAAAAATTCATCTATTTTTACACATTTTTGCCAATACATTATGCATTTATAGATTGCTTATTTGGAGGTTAAATATGCAAAGTTTTTTTGGCAGGATTTATGAAAAAAAAATCAAATGTTAAATGTCCATTGGTTATTTTACATTGAAAAAAGACACTAAGAAGAGAGTAAGTCCTGCAAGTTAGAATGAAACCAAAGCTGCCGCTGTCTCATGGACAAAATGTAACGTTAGCAACCGTAACGTGATTATTCCTGTGACTAAAATGATGGGTCAGCCATTTTCAGTCGTCACCAAGTAGAGGTCTCCCAAGCATAGTTACATTTTCAAATGTAATGTGAGTAACCGTGAAATTGCCCATAAGCGATTCTCTAGCCACAATCCTGGGATGATGTTCGTCCTCGGACCATGCCCATTCGGTCAGTTCATCATATTGCGTGTAGGGGCGCATCCAGAGTTTTTTCGAAAAAGGAATGGATCCTTTTTCCCGACAATAATTTCCCCGTAAATTCCACAGCATGAAGGGAGGGGGGGGGGGGGGGTGTAATTTATAATTTTCCGAACCACCGTTTTCGGGATGGATCTTCGTCGATGATAATTTTCCCAGAAAAAAGGTTTTTTTTTTGTTTTTTTTTTTGGGGGGGGGGGGGTCCCAAGGCCGTCTCAAGACCCGGGGGATATGACAATTTCTTAGCCGTACAAAAAAAAAGTTTACTCATTATTTTTTTTGAAAAATAAGGGCGGCCTTTTCACACCCTCTGAACCCGTCCACAGAGTGATTACCTCCTAGGCAACTTTACTGTGGATAATTGAATTCTATTTAGAAAAGAAAATCCATCAAGAATGGCTTACCCAACCGCGGCGGGAATAATCATCTCAGTGAGATGAGGCAGTTAACGGGTTGTACATATATTTCTTTTCTTGAAGCTGGGGCATAAATAAGATTCAATGTAAAAAAAAAGAAGATTTCGGAACATTTTGCCCTAGTAATTGGCGCGTAAAGGTTTTACAAAATATTGACACACAAAAAACACCGAGAATGCTCATCATAGCTTTCATTTTGAAGGACAAAATATGTGACTAAAGTTTAAAGAGAGTGGCATGATAAGGAAATATGGTGTTCAATAATTTACATTTCAAAATTTCATAACATTTATACAGTCAATGAAGAAACTAATCAGAATTGATATCAATTTGCTACTTTTTCGCCAATTTTTAGCAATTTTAAACCCCGTAGTCCAGCTTGAAATATGTCTAAAATCTTGTTATTATACTTAAATGTAACGATGCTTCATAATTTAAATTGGAAACTACTTTCCACCCTTTTCTATATAAATGTATATGATTGGCGTTTTCAAGAGTTCGTTTCATAACCAGGATGCACAAGGTTTTATAATTTCACAAGTTAATTCGCCATAATGGTACATAATTGCCCGCAGAAGGAACATAACACGCCACTTAGTTTTTAAATGACCTTATTAGGCTCTGTGCCGGTGAGTATATCCGATTTTAATCTAAATTTCTGGGAAATACAGACAAGTTTATTTTAGATGAACATGCCTAACAAGTCACTTAATTTTCCTCAATTTCTTTGCCATTATTCACGTTGCCAATTTGCCACAGGGTATAGGCTATTGGGAAATAGAAAAGTACTCCCCCTGGTATCTAACTGAACGTTTCAGCTTATGGGGAAATGAGAAAGAGAAGCGTGTGAAGATTTTGAGAGGATTAGTTTAAATGCCAGAGGAGAAGAATCACAACACTAAACAAACATTACACAGTACAAATATCAAGAATTTAATCACAAATCATAAGCGAAGGGATGCATCTATATTCCTGTTTATAAAAACTTACCACAAGAGCGGGGCTTTCAGATATTCTCCATAACCCCAAGGAATGCTATTTTACAGCCTAAATTACCCACCTGGTCTAAGGCAAATGTGTTTGTTAAAATATATCTAATTTTAATTCCTTTGAATACTTCATCTTTCCTTCCCGCAGGCGCCACTTTGTAAAACTTTCGAAGTTCTTCGAGAATACACGAGAATATGCACATTCGCCTGGATGTTTATCGAAGGGATCTACCTCAATACATTGCTCTCTTCGGCTGTTTTCGGAACTCCGAAGTTTGTGCTCTTTTACGTCATCGGTTGGGGTAAGCAATTTCGAATTTCAGTCTAACAAAAAGACTCTTAATTTACTTAGGTTTTTTTTTTCTTTCGTTTCTTATCAGCCGCAGGAGTATTGTTTAATTTTACTTCGTTCAGGGTAATCGTCTAGAATTTCTTTACCGAGATTGGATTAATTCTGTAAACTTCCCAAGTAGAATCGATTTGAAAATCTGATGTTTTTCCAGGAAGTTGCTGTCGGGTAACCAGGGTCTAAGGAAGATGTTAACTGTGCATTTGCGAAGAAGTAATCTATCTAGATACATCAGTTTTATTTGTATTAACGTTGTTATTTTGGTATCCCAACTTAGATGTTTACAGTAGATTATATATAATTTGAAATTAATTTTATCCCTGGTATAATTTACGTCATGATGTTAGCAAAAACATCTCATAGAGAACACGAAACTAGTAAGGAGAAGATCCACTTTATAATAATCATCATCATTATAACAATAACAATAATATTATTAATAATAACAGCAATCACGATCGTAATCATAATCATAATGATGATAATAATAATAATAATAACAATAATAATAATGATAACAATTTTGCTTTATCAAATAGAACACTATCCTGTAGTCATTATTTTTATTGAGAGGTTTTTTCTCTTTACGTAAGTCGTCATTTCCAGCCCTAAGTACCGGTATTTTCTATAATCCTTTACCACGTTTACCTGACCATTATCTTGACATCTTTTTATATCCTTCCATCTAATACTTCGCTCAAGATTGTTTTCGTCCTGAAGGTTTATTATCGTTTGTCATGGTTAATTAATGCAAGTAAATTATTTAAACGGCTTTGTCAAGACATATATTCTCGGGAAAGATATATCCCTCATTAAAATAGATGACGTCTTGTTTCTTAGAAAATGCATAAATATTTGATATTGAATAGTGCATAAAGTTTACAATTAGTGAACCTCATCATTATGAGAACCCCCTTCATTTTTGTTTCTCTCTTGACCATCACTTTAATATCGCAATGTGGAGTCTTCCACTGACTCCATCTTCCCCATGTTCCATTATCCCCAAATTTATCTTTTAAATCTCTGTCTGTTAGAAAATACGGTACGTTTTTTTTTTAAATCTACCCTTCAGCCTTTCTCTGTCACCCCCCCCCCCCATCTCTCTCTCTCTCTCTCTCCCTCTCTCCCTCTCTCTCTCTTAGTCTCTCTCTCTCTCTTTTATCTTCCGCTTTATTCATCTCTTTATCCCTTTTTCTCCCCTTATCCTTCTCCTTCTCTCTGCCTCTGTCTCTGCCTCTGTCTCTATTTGTCTGTCTCTCTCTCTCCATCTCTCTGTCTCTCTCTCTCTATCTCTGTCTGTCTGTCTATCTCTGTCTGTCTCTCTGTCTCTCTTTCTCTCTCTCTCTCTCTGCCCCCTCTCCCTCGCCATCTCTTGTTCAGATTTCTTTTTATCTGCATGTATGACGATGTGAACTCACTTCATCCAGGGACATGTAACTAACGTTTCCCTGCTTTGTCATCCCTCTATACCTCTGTTTCCACTGGCCACCACAATCACCATGACAAGGCCCATATATCTTTATTTTTTCTACTTCCATAGTGTATTCAATCATACGGAATCTAGTTCATGATCGTTAATACCTTCTGACCAAAGAAATGTCGAAAAGTATACCAGGTGCACCCTGGGGCAAAGGCAGGTGACACAATGTCTCCGACAACAACCAAGCAAGAGATACAGTAAATTGGGGTATCAATGTTTCCACTGGCCCCCGGGCTGGCGGCCCACCATGAAAGAAGACCGACCAGGTCACGTGACCGCTCCATTCTCGGTCGCCGATTCGCATCAAAACTGAAATTCATTCATTCATGATCGGTATGAAGAAAAAAAATGACACGGGACCTTTTCATCTTCTCACCTATTTTTTTTTTTGTCATACTTTGAATGCGGTCTAATGCACTTAGCCCGACTGTATCGACGTATACACGCGTATTGGGATGGTTTAAGGTACCATTTGTTTGCTCCTTAATGATAAAACATTAGAAGATTCTTTTTTCCCAATTTTTTTTTGAGGGGGGGGGGGGGGTGTATTACCCCTCTCAATCTTGAAGATGAAAATAAGGCCCAAACACGTACACGTGTGAAAAGCGTCGGGCATGATTCGGTTAACGCGTATACTTACGTATAATGCTCTGGTGGTGGCCGCTATGGCGCCGTTTATATGTGGTCCTCCCGGTGGTCCTCTCTCTCTCTCTCTCTCTTCGATATACACTTTTACCCCGTTATCGTGTTCCTTCTCCTTCTTCTTGTTCTTTACCCTAATTCTTCAACATCATCTTCTTCTTCTTCTTCTTCTTCTTCTTCTTCTTCTTCTTCTGCTTCTCCCTTTTTCCTTCCTTTTCCTTTTTTCATTATTCTTCGTCTACTACTATTTTTCCTTTCTTCTTCTCCTTTCTCTTCTTCTTCTTCTTCTTCTTCTTCTCTTTTTTCTTCTTTACTTCCTTTATTTTCCTTCTTTCTTACTTGTTCTCAGAAAATGCCTTAAGCCCGGCGCACACTAAAAGATCCGACTGCGACCCGATTTCGAACAAATTGCAGTTTGCATTAAATGTGAAAGTTTAAAAAAGTGAATTTATCTCATTTGAAGTTCGGAATAATGATACGAATACTAATATCGAAATTTTGGTTAACTGCAATTCTGCTGGTTAGAGTAAAGGCCAAATCGGCTTCAAATCTTAGTCGATCGCAAGATTGGTATGACGTCACTACGATTTGGAATTGATTTTGCTTTTATTCCTACACGGGGGCTCGCAGTAGCCGGGAATTTTGATATTAGTATTCATACTACTATTCGGAACTTTGATCACGAAGATTTTCCATGTTTCAAGGTTCATATCAAATGCTATAACAACCTTTCCCAAAATCGCATAGTAGTTAGATCGTGCAGTGTGCGCCGGGCTTTACTTGCTCTTTTTCATGCTCTAAGGGACTGTATGGAATTAAATTTTTGAGAAAGAGAGAGAAAGAGAAAGAGAAAGAGAGAGAGAGAGCCAAAAGGGAAGAGAGAAGAAGCCAGATTTGTCAGAAGGAATGTTCTATGTACCCAATTACGGGTGATTATAATGAGTGTTATCACAACTTGAGCATTGATACGTACCCGGACTCTCCTTGTAACCGATGTCCCGACTGAATGTCGCCCACGTAGCCTTGGGGCCGAAACTAAAACATTATATACTTGATCTTGTATATAGAGCACGACCGTGATCTAGGTTAGGGTCACGAACTCTAATCAGGTTTATAATTACCTTTTGTTTCCTATTTCCTCCTCTATTTGCCCATTCTTCCCTGTATTCTCCTTTTTTTTTCAAAAATCTCTTCCATCTCTTTTCGCCCCGCTCATTATGTGAATGCGTATTTCATGATATTTCAAATTTTCCTTTAGTTTTTCCTTGGTTTCACTTGATTTTTAACTCCTCCTTCCTTGTCGTCGTCGTCATTGTCATCTTTATGGTTGGTTTCCTTATCACCTTTGGTCAGTTAAGTCAATATTAAAGAGAAGGGTGAGTTCTGAGAAAGGTGAAAAATGATTTGTGAGCTTTCCTTTTATGTCAGTTTGGATGAAGTTCATAGAAAAAAATGTCCCCTGAAAAGGATTGCTTTTCAAATGCCCCGATATTCGAAATAATTATGACGAGAAATAGCTGAAGTGTTCGGGCCGAACATTTATTCTTTCCAGTGCGTGTGCAGTCCAATTTTTGTGTGCATTGCATGTGCTTTTCAGCGAGGCCGTGTCAACAGATTTCTTCTCCTCTCCTACGGAAAAATACCTCCATATCTTAAGTAGATAGCAATATCAGGGGCATTGTACGGATATGATGAATCGGTACAATCGGAAACATTGATGGAAGATATGACGAATATGTAGTATTATTGAAAACCTCTCTGAAACTATACTCATTTGATAAGTAATTGATGCTAGGATGAGAGCCGCATTTATCACAAATACATTTGCCTCACCATGTTTTACATTTTCTCGGTGTATTCTTGACTACTCTTTATTTCTTTCTTGTATATTTCATTTTCAATAGATTTTTATTATATACCTTGTAAAGAAAGTAATATTATGCTTTTATCAGTTGTATGTGTGTGTATCTCTCTCTCCAGCTATACCAGTATCGTTTGTGATCGCCTGGGCTATCGTGATGGATCTTACAGCCACCAAGCTTTCTGGGTATAGAAATTTAATTTTCTTCTTGAGATAAGCTTAGAATTATTGACCTACTCCGATGTTTTTGGAGTGTTTGCAGTGCACTCTAAGGGGGTATTTGTTAGTAGCATAATTATTGTAAAGAAATTTAATATAAGTAATGGACATACAACAGTATGGACCTCACTTGCAGCAGGTTTTTAATTAACCGATGAGAACAATGGATAGGAAAATGGATGAGATTCCATGCAAGCTGTAGTACAATAGCTACAGCTTGTAGAATAGTAGAATAGCATTTTAAATTGACATCATTATACATGTATTATCATATCTGTTTAAATCGACGGGCCCGGGGTATTTTGTTTGACCAATTGCTTCCATCCCTTACTTTCAAGACAGTATTCCTCTTTTTCAAGAAATACAGGATTAAGTCATTGTTTTCCCCTCGATCATGTCTAGTAATTCTTGCTTCTCATGTTGTCACAAATTCAAACAGTCATTTCGTCATTTTTCACCCCTTACTCTTTTAATATTGGGGATTTGTATTATGCAGTACAGTTTATTGAAATTATGACTTCTACAGACTTCAATATTCCTTTATGTTGTATTATGTAATTTCAAATGTGTAATCCAAGCATTTTTATTAAAAGAAAATTATAATCAATATCACATCTAACACAAGGAATAACTAGATCATAGCCTTACAAGGTTTTCCTTCTTCATATGACTTGCTAACCTCTTTCACACGTGATTTTGTTGGTACATTAAAGGCATTGAGTAACTTTGTGGAGGCTTGATTTAATAAATTGTTGAATATTGATATCTGTCTTGTGTAATGATGTTCAGAATGATAAATAAATAGCCAGGCATAGAAAGGTTTTCAAATATATAATGCTATAAGTAAGATATCTGCGACTGAATACTCCCATTTACGAAAGCGTATGGCCATACGCTTTAGTCTAACACTGAGTCAATGGGGAAAATGAGTCTGGCATTTTCCGGTCACTTGCATATGTTTACTTTTGTGAAGCACATGATGATTTTGAAGTGCTTTTTTCCACATGGGCTTCATTTTTACACCATATTACATACACTGATAACATGTACGGCCAGAAAGCTCAGATTTTATCAATCCTCCACAAAGTTACTCAATCACTTTAATATTGTTTCATTTTGGTTTCGCATACATTTTTTAAAATTCTGTACATCATATTTTTTGTATACAAGTTGCTTTTATGTTTAGCATTCTTTATTAATCATATTTTATTCTTTCCCACGGTGGAAACCATTCCATCCTTTTTTGTAGATGTTGGCACGGTCACGTAGATTCCATTTGGTACTGGGTCTTCATCGAAATTCCTAGAAACCTCATGCTTGTGGTAAGTAAAAGCGAGCTGATTCTTTGTGTCGAGCTGATCCGAGAGGCTCGTATTCATAAATTGATTTATCTTAGTCCACTGATCTATGGATCGCAAAGTGTCAATATTCATTCCCTAAAAATTAATACAATTCTGAAACATAATGAAGAAACAAGATTAACCAAGCCATGGTATCAAAATGAGATATTAATATTCGTTCATTAAGTTACAGATTTGTGGTGACATTCAAGGAATGAGAGATTCACAGTTAGCGCTCAATAGATCAGTAGACTTATAAACTCTACCCATTTAGTCTGGATTTGAACCTGCGATGAGAAAGACCGGCCATAACAGAATACACAATAACAGTGAAGCGATTGACCTATTTGCGACACCCACAATATGTGATGGGCATTGTCCTACAACGAGTTGCGATCGATCCAAATCGATAACAAGTCTTCCATTAATCGCAAAGTTACAATTGCCTATCTCATTTGTTTACAAACTCAAATTGGTAGCGATTGATTTAGATCTATAATGGCTCGAAAGGTGTAAATCCAGATATCATTTTAAAAGATCTTTTCTTTTTCTAAATCCTTTCCTCCCCCTCTCTGTCTCGCTCTCTCTCTCTCGCAATATTGCTGGGGAGGGGTCTGTTTCTCCCTCCCCCTCCCGTTGCTCCGTCTTTGACTGTCTGGATACCATTAACAACACTCTCCCTGTTATTTCTTTTTCTAGGCAAACGTACTGTTTCTCTTCAACATCATCAGAGTACTGGTTACCAAGCTTCGTGAAAGCAATACCAGCGACACCCAGCAAGTCAGGTGAAGATATGATATCAGTCTTCAATTCCACT
Organism: Heliocidaris erythrogramma; assembly: GCA_025617745.1. Lineage (NCBI taxonomy): Eukaryota > Metazoa > Echinodermata > Echinoidea > Camarodonta > Echinometridae > Heliocidaris > Heliocidaris erythrogramma. The sequence goes on along the minus strand of CM046870.1, from coordinate 16,390,872 downwards.
TCTTCACAAATTAATCCTTATTATGAACGAAAACGTTTTAGAATTATTTTAGATAAGCAAATCATACCCATCTCTTGAAAATTACCATATATGATTATCATATTTCCTTTAGCCCGGCACAGGAATGTATTGAAAGTAGTAAAACCATGTTCTATATAACGATGGTGCAAACCGGGCAAAATGTAGAAGACAAAGGATACGTGTCAGGCATATATGAAGAATTTCCAGACTCCAGTTACACACAAGTACCCCACCTTAAGCTCTCTTAACCCATTGTCTACTGAATTCTTTAACTCTCATAGTCTTAATACAGAAGCAACCCGGTTCCCGTAGTCTAATTCATCCATTGCACGGGTTTGTGACCATAGCACCGCTGCTTTCAGAAATTCGCTTCCAATATCACACCATTTCCAATATATTCCATCGCCGATCTGCCCATGGCGTATATCTATAGAGTCAAACCGCAAGGTTCAAAAGTGTTCTATTTTATTCTCAAATATTCATGACTAGTTTCGTTTCTACACATGTAATGAGCTAGAACATTATCCTACCCATTGAGTAAATTAGTAGACAAGTTTCTTTGCCATAATTCATCCATTACCTACAAGAAGAGAAATCTGAGCTTTTTATATTTTGCTTACCTTGGAAATATATGTATACTATTTTTTCTTAGGAAAAAACCCCCTAACTTTTCATTTCATTGTTCTTTTGTTTGTGTGTTTGTTTGTATCGTTTTATTGATAATGCTTGTCTTGTTTTGTGCAGGAAAGCTCTAAAAGCCGCCATCGTTCTTCTTCCACTGCTGGGCATCGCAAACCTGGTCTGGTTGATACCTAGACCTAAACCCGGTGATGATAAGGCCTTCATTCTCATCTATCACTATCTCTTCCTCTTCCTTGATGCCTACCAAGGGTTCTTTGTCGCTGTTCTCTACTGTTTTGTCAATGCAGAGGTAAGTAGGGGCTTGTCCGGGATTCCCGATACAGTCATAAGTAATCCACGTCTTATTCATAAGGCATTGAAACGTACGCAAATGGGATGTTTGTAATTAATTGGACTCATATAGGTACCATTCGTCTTTACTTTCCGTTAATGCAAAAGGTTAATAGTTAGTGATTCGTTATATACAAATCCCGTATAAGTCTTGTTATATATGGGACAGATTTCTGAACGGTTTAGAAAGTCCAAAGGTGGATTCTCTTTTTAATAAAAAAGGCAATTTCTTTTCTTTTTCATCTGTACAGTTTCTTTATTTATTCTTCTCACCCTCTGTTTTTGGTGTTGTTCTTCTTCCTCCTCTTTATCCTTCTTCTTTATCCTCCTCCTACTCTTCTTATTCTTTTCTTCTTCTTCATTTTCCTTCTCTTCTTCTGCTTCTTCTTTCTCCTCCTCCTCGTTCATCTTCTTTATCTCCTTTTTTCCTCCCCATCTTTTCTTTTGTCTTCTTCGGGGTTTTTTTCACATTTTCTTCTCTCCTTCAATCAACCTTTATTTGAATAGGTGAGGGCCACGTTGAGACGGAAGTGGAGCGCGTGGAGGAACAGTCGAAGTCCGCACCATCACAGGGGTCACTCCATCGTTACTACGGCAACAGATGTACGTAACCAGGTCATACCTTTCGAAAATAGAATGATAGTACTCTTTGAAGAGAAGGTTGAGATCCGGTAAAATGAAAAAAGTGACTTTTGTCATTTTCTTTATGTCATTTTGGAAGAATATAATGTAATTCTCTCCGAATTCCCCCTTTTTCGAAATATGACAAGAAATAGTCCTATTTAAAAAATTCGGACAGAACTTTCATACATAGTCCCATGCACCCATTTCAAGGTGCAGTGCATGTGACTTCCAGCAATATTGAGTCAATTTTTATCATTCTGATGATTCCCAAACCTCATTGTATAAACCAATTCTTTCTCACCCTTAATAATTATTCTTTCCCATCTGCTTGCAGACAGTTTCTTTCACAATATAATAGCATAACCAGAACTAAACCTTGTCTTTGAATTAGAAGAATTACAAGAAATGGGTATCAATATTGAATTTAATAAATAGATTGATTAGATAGGATTATACCAATTAGGCAAATGTGATAGAAGGAAAAGAGATGAAATATTACAAGAGTAAAGTGGGTTTCATTAAGGTACCCTAAATTTCTTCAAATTTATGTTTGTATTTGTTTGCGTTAAAAGTGATACCGGGTGAAATATTTAGAAAAGATCGTCTGTAAAGATCCAGAAGGATATTAAAATATCGTATTAAGATATCATATTAAAATATAAATTAACGCCTTTCTGCCAAACTCTGCCATAAAGAACCATACTTAATTGAACATGAGTTGTCATACAAAAAAAAAGTTCCTGAAGGGAGATTCCATCATTTAAAGTGGAATAGACATGAACATTAATTTTGTCAAATGGTCTCCCCTCCCGTAAATCTGGATATTATTTTTCAGAATGGACTTTCTAATAAGATACAATAAATTTGTTTTTCACAGAATGCGTTTGCTAGGTAAGATTCTACTGTGAACCGAGTATTATCGTTTCTTTTTTTATTTCATCCAAATCTCATCTCATTATCCAAACAAATAATTGTTTCTTAATTTCTTAATAGACGCTTTCCTTAAAACTCATGCATGTGAATATTCTGCTTCGTTATTCTACCATGAACGTCCATCAAAATTATATTACATTAACTTCAGCTTTTATCACAGGTCTTGATGCAAGAGAATGTGCATGAATAAGTTTGCAATGCCCCCATCAACATTATCAATATCTCCATTTTTTGAGTAATTCATGATCACGTAAATTTCTGGAAGTTTTTTTTAAACCTTTACTTTTGCACTTTGTGGAAAAAGATAGATCTGGCTGTGAAGTAGCAACTTTTTTAGGCAGTTCGTTTGCAGTCATGTTCAGTGTATTCAAAGAAACCGTGGGAATGCGCTAAAGTAGCAGATTATGAATATATTGTTGTTATGAAATAAATTTAAATTGATCTATACGAGCATCAGTCATTTTCTTCTTAAATTGTGCCTTTCTTGTTCGGTATTAAGTGTATGCAAAGCTCGATCACCGTGTAGTTCGATTTTCAATCGATAAACAAAAATCAAAATTACAACAGAGAGTGCAAAAAAAAAAAACGTACTTCATGTTAATAGATGCAAATTAAACTAATTTGATATATTTTTGTTTAGTTCAAGATGTGTAAAAATGGGATTATCGGAATATGGTAATTTCATTTTTGCGGCTGAAATGAAGAGACTCATATAATTTCAATCAAGTCTACACTATTTCAAATTTCCCCAAGATAGTATTAACTGCTTTTTAAATACCTTCATATTGGCAGGATATAATACTTGCGTACATTATCCTGATACCGGTGTTGGGGCAAAATTCTCCTCGGATGAGGAGGGGGTGTGGGTGAGTTTGGGAGTTGGGGGTTGGGATGAGGGATGCTTTTGAAGATCTCGACAATCGCGCGTGCTTTAAAACCACACCAAGTTGTATTCTGTATCATTGTCCCTTAAACGGGGGGGGGGGGGGGGTACGACGAACCAACACACGCCACAGAATAAGGACGATGTCATTCTAAAATATTGATTTTATCCCTTTTCGCACATATCTTTCAAGTTTACACTCACTAAAACAAAAACAGACCTGCCCGAGTTGCACGATTTTACTTCAATATCATACACTCTACATGAATATAGACTATCACGTGGCACTTCCACTTTATCTTTTGTCTGACTACTGCAGTATACCGGTTACATGAAAAGAAATTCACGTTGGCATCAATTTCATTAAAAATTATTTGAAAAATATTAGCTTATCATTTTCCTCTTGTGTATTTTTCTGATGCGCAATCTTTAGAAATATAAAGTGTCATGAGAAAGTTCTCAAAGCTGTCCCAGCTAGTGCTGTTTTGCATCCTCAAAAGTTCATAATAATAGTTTTTACCTTTGCATCGTGCCATCTACAGCCCTGGAAAAAAATATTAGACGAGCTCCATTTTGGGGTATATGAGTAGTGTTTTTCCCCAACCCCTACCCCTGGAGAATGGCCCTGAGCACAGTTAGCATCTAGGATATTTACATTATGTTAGTTGTTCCTAACTATCTATCCGTTGGGGTGCCCCTAGAAGTAATTGTCCCTTAGCGAAAATTTTTGCACGATCCAATTGTTTTGGGGAGTATTCATTCACTCATTATGATTTAGCTGGTAGAAATCACTCTGAAAATTAAATTACTGACATAGCCAACAATTGCTATATAGGCCTTTATTAGGAGCTGGTCTAATAAATTTTTTCCAGGGCTGTGTATTGCTAGGGAGGAAGCATACTGGTTAAAACGTTGTACACCTGGAGACGCTGCATGTGTTGCATTTAGGCTAAATTGTCATTTTCAATAGAATACCACCGAGGCAACAGACTAGCAGCCAAACAAACGAACAAGCACGTACACAAACATGTCAATATTGACTTTTCATTATGATGCGTGCATGTAATATCTAAGTCTCTAATTTTATGATATTCTATCTTTTTGTGTGAAAAATACAGATCCGTATGTCTTTGTTTGACAATGGTCACGTGTCAGCGGAAACGTGACGTCACAATGGTACCGGATAATGTCATCACCAAGATGGCCGCCAATAATGTGGTGGAACTCTGATACCATCGGTCTTACAGCTCTCGAAATTTCCCGACGGAATCCGATGAATAGCCGAGAAGTTAGGGATTTTTTTTATGGCCTGAAAAGGTAACTGGAAATTCAAGGCATGATTGTATTGAAACTGGATGTTACATTTACCAGCATTACTTATGATGTAAAAGCGTGATATTTAGCACTGGACAAAATGAATGGTTGTATCTGTTTCTCCGACTCCAGACACCAGAATGAGAACATTACAGATCGAATAAAATAAAGACTTCATGGAATTGATGGGGACAACTACCAGTCATCAGATTTTGCTGCCGTGTAAAATCGTCACTTACGGTATATTACAAAGCACTTGGCATAAGCGTAGATATTTTTAGCTAAAGCCTATAGAATATAAATGTATATATGTATATGAGCTTGTCGTGATCTTTTTAAATTTGGAGAGTATACATGGTTTAGGTGTGAGAAGTTTGCTGCCATCAGGCCTATATCTTCGTGATTATTGAATTTTAGAGCCAGACGAGCAAGCCCCCTATCTGTGCAACTCGAGGACAACGGACCTTTCTACCACAGTGGACATGTTGAAGCAAGAGAGGTGGTTTTTCACCGTTTCTAGACTTTCAATTGGATGCTGTAAAAAATATTCAGCAATTGTATTCACGGTTGCATTTGTTTACATTTATATGAATTTTACTTTCTTGTTCCATAAGAGGTAGAGCACATTATGTAGAGGTGGCATGGTGTAGTGGATAAGTCACTCGACTGTGGATCAAAATGGGTTCGAATCCCAGCCGCAGCTAGCTCTAGAATCCTCTGGCAAGACTCTACTCTACATAAGCAATTCCGACCCAGGACATTATTTATAATGAGCAAGACTTGTGAAATGAACTTTTTGTTGTTCCTTTTAGAATCGCCTATACTTGTCTATCAAAACATCAAATCAAGTTCCCTACAAAAGTTTAGGTCATAAATTTACTAATGTACTCTGACCATTTTTCGAAGTCTTTTCTATGCACATGTATAAAGCTTGTAGGGGAGGGATTCTATTTATAGGTGTCGCACACATTATATTTTACAAACATAGATATACATGTATATGGTGTGACTGTATGAAAAGCTCAAATTTGAGAGCGTGGACTACATGTATATGGATACAACAATATGTAATAGAAACGACTGATTGAGTGGGAATGCCTACTCAAAAAGTCAAACATATATGTATATTAACATGATTAAGAAGTATATAGCGTGGATCCAGTCAGTGGTGTCAAGGGGGCGCTCTTATATAAGGTAGATAAAATACACATTTTTAAGGCCGTCAATTAGTGGTAGAGTGTTGAAGGGGGTCGTACCATCTTTTCATGTTCCTTTTCTAACTTTCTGTTTCTCTCCCCCCCCCCGCCTTCTTTTCTTCCCTTTAATTTATTTTTCTTTTCATTTCGATGGTGTGTGTGTGTGGGGTGGGGAGGGGCACGTGTCTCTGTGCTCTCATAAATTATGACAGATGATGATTTAATGATGATGACGAAGATGATGGTTTGTGGTCGTAGTGACAGTGATGACATTGATGATGAAGATGTTAAAAATAACGATGATGAAGATGATGCTGCTTGTGCATCTGTTGATTACAATGTTGATGATATTGTAATTTGCGGTGATGTTGTTTCGATCACTCATTTTCGTTATGGTGACGGTTATGAAGCGATTGTTAAACGGTACTACTGCTGGTGATAGTTGATGGTGGCGATTGTGATAGCGTTGAGAGTTGTGGTTTTGGTAGGTATGGAGTTGGTGTTGGTGATTGTGATGACTGTTAATGGTAGTATTGGTGACGTTTTTGGTGATGTCGATGGTGCTGTTGGTGTTGGTAGTTGTAAATAAGGTGATGATGATGGTGGTGGTGGTGGTGGTGATTGTCGTTGGTGATGGTAGAGGTGTATGGTGAGTGTTGTTATTGCGATAGTGATTGTCATATGATGTTGCTGGTGGCCCTAGTAGTGCTGATAATGGAAGTGAGAAAGATAATGGAGATGGCACTGGCATTGATGTTGGTGATGGCATGGGTGGTGGTGATGGACATAGTCATAATATAGGGACAGTGATGGGGCAAAGATAATCATGAAATAGCCAATTATTAATAAGGAAACATATATTTTTATTTTTCATGGTCAATATTATATATATTTTACAGAGAGTGTAACATTTAGTGTAGTGGTAGTAGAGATGGTATTGATGGTGAAAGTGGTGACGGTGGTGGCGATGTTGGTGTTGTTGTCCTTGGTGATGGTAGAGGTGTATGGTGAGTGTTATTATTGCGATAGTGATAGTCATAGATGATGTTGCTGGTGGCACTAGTAGTGCTGATAATGGAAGTGAGAAAGATAATGGAGATGGCACTGGCATTGATGTTGGTGATGGCATAGGTGGTGGTGATGGGCATAGTCATAATATAGGGACAGTGATGGGGCAAAGATAATCATGAAATAGTCAATTATTAATAAGGAAACATATATTTTTATTTTTCATGGTCAATATATATTTTGACAGAGAGTGTAACATTTAGTGTAGGAGAGGCCATGATGATCATGGTGATGGTGATAATGATGACAGTCATTTCGAAGTATATAATTTGGTGATGGTGTTGACAAAAGTGATGATATGCAGGATGATGGTAATTTGTAAACAAATCTTTCGGCATATTACAAATTAAAAATTCCTCCCCAGTCAAGCTTCTTCGTTTACTAAGGATGATGGTAGGATACTCTTGGTGCCGCTGATGGTGTTTGTACACTGTAAAAACTGAAGTGCTACTTTTTCGGTGCTCGTATAGTGACTGCACCTGAAGTGCTGTTTTAGCACTTGCACGTGCTAATTTACAAGCAAAAAAAAAAAAAAAATGTGACCGTGGCGAGCCTCGAACCAGGTTCCGCTGATTGAGAGGCGCTGATGTTACCGACAGACTAACAAACGCTTCTTGCAATCGAGCTTCGTCATTTTTTTTAATTTATTTATTTTATTTATTTGATTCCTGCATGTTTCACAATAATCAGTTTCATACATACAAACTTTGAAAATAGAAACACACAGAGGTCTGGCAATATAAGCTGCACGCTTGAAGTTTTGCCATACCTAACATCTTACATATTTCATACATTCTTAAAAGTAAACATAGATTAATAGATTAAATACAACAACAAAAAAGTGCAAATATAATACACTATATACAGATACAAATACAGATAAAGAATAAGATTGAAATCTCTACAGTACGTTCTAGAGCAAGAAAAATGTAGTAGACATGATAAAAGGTGCAGTCCATCCATACTGAAGGAGAAACAGAGAGAAAAGAGAGAGAGAAGAAACGTAAGACAAGCAAGAGAGAGGGGAGGGAGAGAGAGAGAGAGAGAGGGGGGGAGGGTGGTGGGAAGATGCCCTAATTAACAATACCACTGCGCATAATTACATATCATGGCAAATTATACATGTATACATATATAGAATATATACAATCATAATATAATTAAGTACACGCTGTGTTATGGGGAATTAACAACCAACTAATAGAACAAATATCTTAAATAAAAATGTTTGCAATGAGCATGCGCTTGACTGCATTTTTAAAAGAGTAAATTGTAGGCAAATTACGTGTTTCAATTAGTAAAGAATTCCAAACGTCTGGACCAGTATGTCTCACTGATTTATGTGCCAATACTGTACGTGGATTAAACAAGTGCAAGTTTGCTGCTTGTCTCGTCGAATAAGAGTGAATAGCATTGTTTTCCATGAACATGGAAGAAAACGAGGCAGGTAAAACATTAGTACTATAACGATACATAAATAAAGAGGTTTGAAGAAAATTAATTTCACCGACTTTAAGGCATTTAAACCTAGCAAACAGGGGATCTGTGTGTTCACGATAACCAACCCCAGCACAAATTCTTAAAGCTTTCTTTTGTAACAGATGAATGTCACTTGTTACACTCTTTGACACTGCCCATAGAATATTACAATAAGAAATATATGGCAAAAACAAGGTATTATATATCATCAATAATATTCTGTCAGACACAAGATATCTTACTCTATATAAAATCCCAATACTCCGAGAAATTGGAGACATTATACTGTTCCGGTGGTCATCCCAGTCTAGCTTCTCATTAATATGAACACCCAGGAACAAGGGAGTCAAGTAGATAACATGAACAATGTGGTGTCGTAAATGCACTACGTTACAATAAGATCTGCTCTAAATCGTACGATGTGAGTTAGTCTAGCGGTAATGTCAGCAATTCTCGATCAGCGGACCCTGGTTCGAGGCTCGCCAGAATCACGATTTTTTTTTAAACGAATGTTTAGCAGTTTAAGGAGCCGGTCCAGCTCCCGTGAAAGTGCTGAAATAGCATGCTGTGTGCATTCAAATAGCACTCTGAGTGCAGTCCCTATGCAAGCACTCAGAAAGTGCTAAATTCAGCCCTCTAGGTGCTGAAAACAGCACTTAATTTTTTAGAGTGTAATAACGGTGATTTTATGGTGATGGTGCATCTGATGGTAATTATGTTGGTGGGGTGGTGTTGGTGTTGATAACATTGAGAATGGTGGTGGAAATGATAATGGTCATGATAGAGGTGGTGGCGTTCGAGGTGATGGTGACTAAACTGGTGGTGGTGCTGATGTTGGTAGTGATAGTGACTGTGGTGGTGGTAGAATTTTTAATGGGATGTTCGTGGTGAGGATGGTGGTGATGAGGACTAAACTTTATGTTGCTTACGATAATGTTGCTGGTGGTAGTGGCATTAGTGATGCCGGTGATGGAAATTTGGTGGTGTTCCTGTCGTTGATGGTTCTGGTGACATGGGTGATGTGACAATGGTGACTGAGGAAATTATAGTAGTGTGAGGTGATGGCGATGCTGCTGCTTGTGGTGGTGGTGGTGGTATGTGGTGGTGGAGATAGTGTTGATAGAGAGTAATAATTCTGGAAATGGTGGTCATTTTACTGTTGCTGGTGACGATGATGGTGATTGAGGTGGTCGTGGTGTTTGTGGTGAAAATGATGGTGGTGGTGACCGTGATGATGATGCTGATATTGATGATGATGATGATGATCGTAAAACTGGTGGTAACAGCAATGATAACTTTAATATATTATTCTCTCCTCCAATGAATTATTTGCAGCTTTTTAATTCAAAGTATGGATATATTCTTAGCTGAATAATCGACACAGACTAATAGAAATAAACTGTATTTGCTTTTAGATAAGGATCAACACTTGATTAAATCTTGTTAAATTTAAATAATATACTGAAAAGTGTTAAATCTAAATAAATTGTCTAATTATGAAGACAATTAGCATGACAGTACAAATTGTTATATAAAGTTGATGGTGAATGGCGCATGGCTGTGATGATGAAGATGATAGCATAGTAAAATTGAAATGAAGATGGTGTTCATTTTAGTGATGATGAAAATAATGGTGGTGGTGGTGGTGGTGGTGACAGTGGTGATGAAGGCTGTGGTGGTGATGGTAGTGATGTTGGTTTTGGTGCTGTTGGTGATGATGATGATGATGATGATGATGATACTGATGATGCTCAAACGGATGACACTGGTTAGGTTGATGATGGTTATAAATACATGTAATGGGAAATGCTGTTTGTTTCATTTTCTTCGCTACCAACTAGCAAGTGAGCATTTACTCAATAATGTATCAAATAATTTCTTGACAAGCTATGTTGATCCCATTCAGACGCATCATTTGATATCAATGTCAATTTATGATAAATGAGAGTTTTCACTAGGTAGAGCCCTCAGATAATTCAGGACATCATGATGGTATGATACAGTCCTTGAATACTGCGCAATCATTATAGGAAAGGATAGCACATTATAGAAGTAGGCTTATATAAATTACCATATAGTGTAGAGGAAGTTTCTTTAATCTGTATACATTTGTTTTTATTGGTACATTATGTAGTTGTTTTTTCAGCTTAAGGAAAGGAGGCATGAAGTGTTTAAAATGTATTCTGTCTAATATGTACCTTAAAGTTTACAATTACTTTTGTCTTGTTTTTGTCTACTGGTTTAATATTTCTGTAAAGTAAGGAGAATATTTTTATCGTGCTTAAGGCAAACGGGTCATTTCGTAAAATGTGTATGCTACTTTTTATTCTCTTTTGTATGATAATAATTTTCAACTGTTTCAATCATGATCTGCTCAAACAAGTTTAGTTGTTTTTCAATGTGTTTAGCCTCATAAATTATAAAGTATTTTGGTTATATTACTGTAGAATGTTATAATCTGTGGTATAAGTGATGGATGTAGACAAAATTAATACTTTTGATATCAAGAGTTGCTTAAAAAATATAGGCTATTCGACGCATCATGCTGGCTATCCTACAATGACATTGAATGTTCAGACGCAGATCTAAACGGGGAGGCAAGGGGCACCTCCCGCCCCCTCCGGCACCATCCAGTATGGAATATCATCAGTACAAATTAAGTATATAAAGAAAATGTGCCCCTTATTGTGTCCATAATTGTGCGGCAGCCACTTTAGGGAAGGGAAACAGGTAATGATCATAATGACTTTCGCTTACTTGTCAGATACATTCTTGAGAAAAATTGTCGGAGAATCCAGGGCATCGTTACACAAAACTGTCATAAGTACAAGTTCCCCATCCATTCCATTGAAATGGGGGTATTGCAATTCACATATACACTGTATTTCAATGGGATATCGACAAATTTGTTCTTTCGACGGTCTCGTGAAACAGGGCCCTGTATATGCCACTGACTTGATGTCATTTCAAAATATCTTACAGGGTGCGTGAACAGATTTTTTTCTCGTCAATTAAGGTATTTAAAAAACAGAAGTCTGGATTTGATATTCGAAAAAAATGTGTGAATAGTATTGTCATAAGGTGATTATTTTGGTGTATTTAATCAGCTATACTGCCTTTAACAGAGAATTATGCAGCTGCCTTTTTGCGACAGAGAGATTTTTCAAGGTCAATATGTTATCTCAAAATTGAAAATGTAAGGCCTATAAAACTTCAAAGTTAAAAATGTTTTATGTAATATTTAAAGACAGACCGTCGACAGACTGCGTTATGCAATTCTTTTTTTTTAATTAAAGTATGATCAATTGCTAAGTATTATTTGTATTACTTTACAGTTTATTGCAAGATAAGATATCCATATTAAAATTAAATAGCGTTACACAATATTGTTTGTCTGCGAAAGTAACGACCCAATTGCCATATTGATCAAAATGGGAACACTGATATCTATATCACTTTGCCTGGCGCCGGAAGTATTTTTTCGCATTTCCTATTTTTTGGTTAGATCATTTCACTTATATATATATATGCCAAGATGATTTTCATCACTTTATAGACTCAAATTTGACTATCATGTTGATAATAAATTCATCGAGCAGATTTGTTCAGCAGACTATTGTATTGGTAATTGTTGATGGAAAACAACAAAATATAAGTGGGGCCTTCGACTTCGAGGGTGGGTTATTGATCGGTAGGACGATGACCCGTAAACCCTATCTGTGACAATTTTTTTTTATAATTTACCCCAAAATTGACAATGATGGTTTATAGACTTACAGCTAATAGGAACCTTGTTTTATAAATCTAATCGTTATCTTAAAATGCTTACAATCAATTTAGCTAATTGTGGGATTTAGAATAGTAAAAAAATATACTGATAATATAGGTTAATGCTAATTTGTTTTGAGAGATGCCAAAGTGCTATACTAATTGATAATTCAATCTCTGCCAATGTGCATCTAATTAATAACAAAATACCATCTATTATTCAGAAATGAATTCGGCAATTTGTATTTTTTGGTAAAAATGCAATAGACTTTGTTACCGTCTGTTTAAATGAAAAAACAAAAAATAGTATACGGTACTGGTAACCAGCTACGTACACGGTAATAGCAGCGTTTGCGTCAATATATATCTAGCTGTGACTATTTTTTTAATCAAACGCTTGATATATGATATAAATGGTATAGATAATATAGTATAAATATGTATATACTGAGATTATTATAATTCTGTTGTTTTGTAAGACTGGAGTACTCACCCGTTCTTCCTATATTCGCAGTGTAAACTGTTGACATTGTATTATAATCGTTTTGACAAAACAGAAAAAAATATATCCTGACTAAAGAGAGTATAATCCATATAATTTTTTGTGATAACATACCTGTATGGAATAGGATTATAACATGTAATTTCGGCATGTAAAAAACATGTATAATTAAAAGTCGTTAATTTCATTACCAGGAAAAAAACGGTAACAAACTGCATTTTGATTGTTAGTAACGACTTTAAGTTTGTTGAGTAACTTGGAGAGCTTGATCGTATGTGCAGTATTAAATGCTCCGTAATCAGCTTTGGCAATATATCTGAACAAAAAGTGAAATAAAATCTTTTTGCAAATTACTCGTCGTGGGTGGTAGTAAATAAACAACGAATTATTGGGTTTGGGATAAACTGGATAAAGCTAGAACAAGTTCTCCGCATTACCTTACTAGTGATACGGGGAACCTTCCATGTGATATACTTCAATACCACACAATTTGCTTTCTCAATTCGATAGAATATTTATTTAGTGCCTATTAGAGAGAGAGAGAGAGAGAGAGAAAGAGAGGGGGGGGCTGGATGAAGATGTTCTCATAATGAAAATGACGATGATAGGGGTGATTGTGAGTACATGTATAATGATGTATGGTGTTCATAATAATATATCTATCAAACTTGATTGCATACTGAATAATGATGGGTCTACCTATTTACCCGAATTAATTTTCAAGTATGAACTAGAACCTATATAGACAGCAAAATTAATGACACACAATCCACAAATCAAACTAGCTTTTCCAGTGTCAAGCATACATACTGTTTTAATAATAAATAATCCATATTCAACAAATTAACTACATACATAGAATTAATCATAAATGTCTAATAGCATCTGCGAAAGATTTTGTGAACAGTTTACTTGCATATTCCCACAACAGAACAGCAAAGACCAGATGCCAATTTTACTGACTGGCAGTCAAGTTAATTAATACGAAAAATAGTTCATGGAGTTATGGTTATTTGTGTAATTAATAAACCTGTACCTTCAAATATTCCTGAAATTCATCTCTGAAAAGGAAAGAAATTTGTAAAATCAGCACTGATTTTCTTATTTACTATATAAATCTATATACCTACCTATTATGCCTGTAGTCTTGACTACGGGACCCCTTCGAGAATTTAACACACATGCGTCACAATATTGTGCGCACCCCCCGTAATCCTATTGTCCTCGCCACTCACGCGCGCCAACACGCTACGGCCATCTTCCTCTTTTGCGAGCAATCCCAAGTAGAAACATGTTGCTTGCAAGGAGCGGGGAAGGAGGGAGGGTCATAGGTAGGTATATAGATTTATATAGTAAATAAGAAAATCAGTGCTGATTTTACAAATTTACTGCAATAAATCATATATACCTACCTATTATGCCAGACCAACGCCAACTCAAAGACCGGGAGGCATGTTTCGAGCGGAAGGAAATAGGATTACACCAAAGACTACAAAGAAGACACAGCGGCCTTCAAGGTGGCTGACGCAAACAAAGCTTCACCTGCGGGAATATCCCCAAGGTAGCAAGAAATGAAGGAATTGGGCGAACGCCAATAAGCAGCATTCAAAATATCAACAAGCGCCACACCTTGAAACAGAGCGCAAGAAGTGCTGACACTACGAGTATCACGAGCACGAAGCTTACTGTCGGATAAAAAGAGCCTCTGTGCCAGCGGCCCTAATAGCTTCAACGATCCATCTAGAAATGGAATCAAGAGAGGCAGGAGAAAAAGGCTCTCTAGTGATCAGGAACAACTGATCATCCTTACGATAAGACTTAGTCTTATCAATATACCATTTGAGAGCCCTAACAGGACACCAAACTTTGTCCTCACGCACCGAAGAAAAGTCAGAAAGCGGACAAAGAAAAATCTCAACAGGACCGGAGGTAGCTGTCTGATTCTTGGCAACGAAAGAAGCCCTAGGAATCAACCTAACACCTTTTCTCTCCCAGCGAACATGACCAGGAGTAAGACAGAGAGCATGAAGAGTACTGCGCCTCTGCCCAGAGGCAATAGCTACCAAAAAGAGCGTCTTAACCGTAAGATGATGAAGCGAAGCTTCACCTAACGGTTCAAAAGGAGGTTTCGCCAAGACCTCCAGGACCTTAGGCAGACTCCAAGACGGCACTAACTTAGAAAACGAAGGTCGTTTCAGAAAGAACGAACGAATCAAACCACTTAGAAGCGGGGAATTGGAAATCCCCGAACCATCCGAAAAACCCGAATGAATGGCCCCGATCGCCGAACGGTAGCCTCGGATAATAGAAATAGACCTCCCTTTGTCAAATAACGAGATTAAGAAATCCGCAAATGAACCAATAGGAGCCTTAGAAGGGGTTTGATTTCTCTCTTTGCACCAAAGGAAAAAGACCGAGAGACGGGAATTGTAAATTTCCCTAGTAGAAAACCTACGACTGGACATTAAAAAGTCCGCGGCTCTATCAGAGAGACCCGACTGTCTTGCAGATTCCCTGACAGGGGCCAAGCAGTCAAATGAAGAGACTCCGGATTGTGGTGAAGAATCCCCGATAGGGGCTGTAACACCAGATCCGCTCTTAACAGGAGAACTAACGGTTGAGCCCTTAGAAGGCTCATAAGTTCCGGAAACCAATTCCTCCTGGGCCAAAAGGGAGCTATTACAAGCACCCTCGCCCGATCTACCCTGATTTTCCGCAAGACACGCGGAATCAGTTGAAAGGGAGGAAAGGCGAATCCCTGAAGGTTCTCCCAGCTGAGGGAGAAAGCATCGAGAGCCCATGCTCCCTGAACGCGAACACGGGAGCAATACTTCGGCAGCTGGTGATTTAGCACCGACGCAAATAGATCCACTTCCAGTGGACCTAGGCAACTGCGAATGCGGCAAAATACTTCCGGATGGAGCATCCATTCCGAAGGAAGATACCTGCCCCGGGACAGAAAATCCGCAAAGAGGTTTTCCCGACCGAGGATGAAAGAGGCCACGGGTGTGATTGCCATGCGACAACACCACCTCCACAGCTGAGCTGCTAGGGCATTCAGGGCAACCGAACGAGTGCCTCCCTGCCGATTGATATATGCCGCCACAGTAACATTGTCCGTGAGAATCAGAACCGAACGACTGAGAAGTCTACTTCTGAAATGGAGCAAGGTCAACAGAACTGCCATAAACTCCAGGACATTGATATGAGGAAGAGTCCCAAGATGAGACCAATCCCCCGCAACCGTGCTGCCGTTGCAGTGTCCTCCCCACCCCAACCGAGAGGCGTCCGTCGAAACCGATATCGACGGAAGAGGGGCAGAGAAGGACCTGCCTCGCGCGAGAAACACCTCGCTCGTCCAACAAGCGAGAAGAGACTTGATCTTAACTGGTACTGGAATCCAGACCAAAAGAGAGTCTTTTCCCGGCTTGAAGAACCTGAGGAGATGTCTCTGAAAAGGGTCTCATGAGGAGCCGGCAGTCCTCTAAAACATCGACTAGACTGGCTAGATAACCTAGAAACTGAAGCCACTGTCTGGCCGAGACTCTTCTGGCCAGCAAGAGCTTGCGAGCCGCAGAGACAATGGTGAGAATCCTGTCTCGACTGGGCCGAGCTAACTGATTCCTTATGTCTAACACCGCCCCCAGAAAAACTGGGCTGCGAGTGGGGACTAACTCTGACTTTTCCCAATTTATTAGGAAACCTAAGTCTTGAGTAAGAGAGACTAGCAACGAGTCTCGTCCAACAAACGATCGCGCGACTCCGCAAGGAGAAGCCAATCGTCCAGGTAACAGAACAACCGCAGGCCACGACGCCTCAGAAAGGCCGCTAGCACCGCTACAACTTGAGTAAAAACCCGAGGGGCCGGGCGCAGCCCGAAGGGAAGAGCCCGAAACCGGTAAGTCTCCGAGAGAAAGGAGAACCCCAGAAGATCGCGAGATGCGCGATGAATGGGAATGTGAAAGTACGCGTCCTTGAGATCTATCGAGACCGCGTAGTCTTCCCTTTTGATCAACGGAAGAATGGAGGCAAGAGTCTCCATACAAAAATGAACCGGAGGAATAAATTTGTTTATCCTCTTTAGGTTCAGTATCAAACGAAGTTTTCCCGAGCGCCTGGGAATAACAAAAGTCGGAGAAAGGGAAAAAGGACAGCCTGTGAGGTGTCCGAGTTCCTATAGCACCTCCGGGGAGCGGGGCGGACAGATCTATGAAGAAACCGTCTCATCCGCCCGCTGCCTGAACCCAAGCAAAGACGAACCCTACACACGGGTTGACTAAAGAGTCAGGGAAAGTTTAGAACAAAGCAATCGCTTCTACCCCACAAAGGGAGAGCAACTAAGGCTCTGCCTGCCCCAGCGATTCGGAGACCGAAGCTAGAGAGACCGCTTCCAAAACTGGATCCTCCTGAAAAGATCGTGACAAAAAATCACGAACAAAGGCCGAAACGGTCGGATTCACGCATGAACCGCCATAAGCCTCCTCACCCGACGGAGCCCCGAGGCTGCGAGACTAGGAGGCTCATGTGATCTCATCACGGACAAAGAAGAATAAACCATAAAAGGCTAATTAGTCTCGATGTCCGACCCAAAAAAGGGACAAGAGCAGGGGATGTGAATCCTGGTACAAGGAACCAACCCTGAGTCTGGGCAAAGCCCATCTCACACTGAACATCTCAGCTTGAGAGACCGAAGGGTTAGCTAAACCCGATGGGCAAGAGGCAGACAAAGCCTTGCCTCCTTTAGCCCCTTCCCTAGGCTTCTGATTGGCCCAAAAAGAGCCTAAGTCGAAACCCGCTTTTCAGAGCGTTTATCCGGTTTCGTTCGGATCCCCGAAGCCCTTCGGGAACACGAACCGAACCCTCCACTGAGGGACGCTCACCTCCCTTTATGGGAGAAGTGCGCTGAGGGTATTGAACCCAAAGACGCACACCAATTACCCATATCGGCCGAGCAAGGAGATGCAACAGCCATGGGCCGGACGCCAAGGCGCCCAGACTCAGCAGAAATCCCGCTGCTTAAACCAACGCGAAGTCGAACCCTACGCGCGGGTTGACTGAACTTCAGGGCGATATTTGGACAACAAAACAATCGCTTCCACTCCACAGAGAATGAGCGATTGAGACTCCGCCTGCCCAAACGATTCGGGAACCGAAGCTTGAGAGGACGTATCCAAATCTGGTTCCACCCGAGTGGAATGAGACAAAGGAACGTTAACAAAGGCCTCAGCAGGCGGGTCCCCGCATGACTCACCAACAGTCTCCTCGCCCGGCGGAGCCCCAAGGGCCGCGGGAGTAGGAGGCACATGCGAATCAGTCTCAGACAAAGAGGAATCAATCACAAAAGGTTGATTAGTCTCAAAGTCAGACCCCTGAATAGGGACAGAAGTCAGGGTTGAAGTAGCCGGTACAAAGGACCAACCCTGATTCTGAGCAAAAGCCCGCATCATGCTGAACATGTCAGCTTGAGAGGAGCTAGCTGGGTTAGCCGGGCAAGAGGCCGGCAAAGCCTTGCCACTTTTTGCCTTCTTCTTGGCCTTTTTCTTGGCTGGCTCGACAAGAGTCGTAGCCGAAACCCTTTTGTTAGAACGCTTAATCGGATTCATTCGGATCTCCGAAGCCACTTCGGAAACACGAACCGATCCCTCCGCGGAGGGACGTTCACTTCCCATAAAGGGATTGGAGCGCTCATGGCGTGAGCCTTGAGAATCATCCAAAACACCCATATTAGCTAGGCAAGAAGATGCCGTAGCCATGGGTTGAGAGCTAAAAGCTCCCAGTGCGTGGACAGACCGAGATAACTCAGTATGTGCCCGATGACTACTAAAGGCGTGCGAGCCCACTATTGGACCGCTCGAAAGCGGCAATAGGGGAGCACTAGTAGTCACGCACTCAGGTGAAAACACCTGTTGCTCCGAAGAGCGTCCATAATTGTTAGCTCGAGCATTCCCATCAGCTGGCAACTGAGACAGCCCAGAAAGTACTCGTTCCCCCATATGGCGTTTGCCGGGGGCTAGGGTTTGAGGAACCCAGACCAACATGGACTAAGCCCGTGGGTTGCCCTGCAGTAGTGGGGCGCGTCTCCCCTAACGGATCAGAGCGAGTGAACGCTACCGTACGGGAAACAACAGCCCCCCCCCCCCCCCCCCCCCCCCCCCTCTGGTCTCAGCGACCGGGGGATTGGATTCTCTCCAGATATCCAAACCACTAGAATCTGACGCCACCCACCCCGAAACCACAGGCTTCGGAGTTGACAATCCCGATTCAGTTAACGCCACCCGTCCCGAAGCCGCAAGCTCCGAAACTGGCAAACTCTGCAAGGGAACACCACTAGGCAACTTACCTTTAGCCCTCCTCCCTCCCCCACGTACCGCTGTACTCGGGGGAGTTCTGGAAGGCCGAGTCGTCTTGCTAGACAACTCTTCGGAAGAAGCAGGTCTCCATGACCCAGCAGCTTCTTCTTCCGAATTCATACCACTGCAATAAAACAGACAATAAAGTATACTTTTCAAATTAAAAAATACTTCAACTGAATGCAGTAAATAAGACTAAAGTTTATTTGGGAGATACGCACTAAAGAAATTTTCACAGCCAAAAAACCGTAAGAACAAACACCGAACCCGAAGGCTCGGTGACAAACGGAAACACCCGCAACACAGAAATATCTACGTGGGGCTGACCGTGAAAGAGAAAAATAAATGCCAAGAAAGGGAATCAAAAAATCCCTTGCAATCGGCAAGAGTGACTAATAAAACACAAAGTACTATAATCTAAACGAATATAGGTACCTAAAAGTGCTTTAACTATGTGAAAAAGCGCACCAAAAAGATACTATACGACCTGATTTCAGGAGCGCTGTGACAATACGTCCTAACTCGTCGGGGGCGAGCAAGAAAGAGGAAGATGGCCGTAGCGTGTTGGCGCGCGTGAGTGGCGAGGACAATAGGATTACGGGGGGTGCGCACAATATTGTGACGCATGTGTGTTAAATTCTCGAAGGGGTCCCGTAGTCAAGACTACAGGCATAATAGGTAGGTATATATGATTTATTGCAGTAAATCAATAAAACTTTGAATAAATGTTAACATTAATAATGAGTAGCTGGAAGAAGAGGAGCAATCAAAGTAGATAATAAAAAACAAACAAATACTGTCATCAAGATGGAAAACAAGAAGAAATGTGAAAAAATGCAATTATCAATGATTTTTAACAGGAAATATACAGTAAAAATAACACATTTCTTTCTCCAACTTCCATCTGCGAATGATATCATTAAAGTACAGGAGCTAAAATCCTTATAAAACAAATCTTTCATGCATTCTAAAATTAAACCACGAAATAATGAAGGACCATATTATTTAAATTTAGTGAATTAGTGATACTAAACACAACACAAAAAGTAAGTTCCCCCTAAAGCAAAATGGCGTAACATTTTAACGAAAAGGTTTTAAGCAAAATAACTTATTGACTAACTTCTGTGTGAAAATGATATTGATCTGTCAAGTCATGCATGAGTGAGCACACATTAAATGTGTGCTCACTCATGCATGACTCGACGGATCAATTTCATTTTCACACAGAACTTAGTCAATAAGTGTAGGAACACTCTGACCACGTTATTTTGTTCGAAACCTTTTCGTTAAAAAGTTATGCCATTTTGATTTAGGGGGAACTTACTTTTTGTGTTGTGTTTATGTTAGCTCACATACAAATTTATATTTCAATCTATGGCAATAATCAGAGTTAGGATGAATAGGTTTATCAGTACATCTGAATTCATCTTTTCACAGATGTACATCCATGAACACAAAAGGTAGAATAATATCCCCCCCCCCCCCAATATATACGAAACATAAATATAAAAGCCAAATACTGGAAATGATATCTCTTTCAAGCATTCTTTTTTTCTCTGGGTGTGTTCACTATGCAAATTGATTTGCTGCTCAAACAAATTATAATGGAATATAAGAACTGCATTTTTTTTTGCGGTGAGACAACAAAGTATCTAGGTGTACAGCCCCAGCCTATGCCGGGAACCAGCCAATGAGTAAACAATCTGCCAGCCATACATGTATATCTGAGAACAGGACAAAGTTATATCATGCAAACACATGTAGTATGGTCAAAGTGAATCCATTTCAGATACACTGTAAAAATAGAGAATTTTGCGACGAGAAACTTTCACAAATTGATAAATTTTCGCAAATTGCAAAATTTATTGTTGCACCAGTTGCCATTCAATTATTTCATGGAATGACATTTGAATCTTGGATCTTGACCATGTGCAAAAGTTTCAAGCAAGAGTATCTAGGTGTACAGCCCCAGCCGATGCTGGGAACCAGCAAATGAGTAAACAATCTGCCAGCCATATATCTGAGAACAGGACAATAGTTATATCATGCAAACACATGTAGTATGGTCAAAGTGAATCCATTTCAGATACACTGTAAAAATAGAGAATTTTGCGACGAGAAACTTTCACAAATTGATAAATTTTCGCAAATTGCAAAATTTATTGTTGCACCAGTTGCCATTCAATTATTTCATGGAATGACATTTGTGAATCTTGACCATGTGCAATAGTTTCAAGCAAGAGAAAATGTCTGATGTCATAGTTATCACAAGCAAAAATATACAGTAAAATAGTTTGCACTGGCTAGCTTTGGTAATCTTCAGTACATTCACATCAAAATAATATCAGCGAAAGAGGAGGGGGGATGGTTTACTGTACTCAAATTGAAATTTACATTCAGATTTTCTAGCACATTTAAAAAGCAAAAACATGTATTTTTTTCCTTTAATTCTCTGTCCTCCAAATAATCATGGAAAGTATTTTAACTGCATTTTAATATCTACATTAATAGTGTACATGAATATCATACTTCAATTCAAATTTTTTTGACAACGGCTTCATCAGTTTTTTCCCCATTATGATGCTGAATGTACCAATTTTCCTGTTTAGATTTCAGACTCTACATTTCATATATGATAAATCATTTTTTTTTTTACACAGAAATGTATAATGTTGCTATTCACAAGCATTGCACTTACATCTTTTTTTTACAACAGAGTTACTAGAGTTTGATGATGACACATATAATCCAATGGAACACCTAAACATTGTGTATCAAATGCCAGAAGGTGCTAAGTGCTTATTTATTGAATTAACCTTTTGATACTGATTCGAGCTCCATGTACATCTACTTGAATATATATTATACTACCAAGCTTATTTCTGCTATTTTCTATACTATCATATCACCCAGTAGTAAAGCTATGTGACTTTTTGATATCAAAATCCTCCTATACTCCAATAAATGAACACACACGTAACCATGACTTTCAATATTGCATATTATGTTTTAGTAAGACATGCATACTTTACTTTACATAAACATGGCATATTCATATACACTAGGATATCCATGTAAAGCACTTTATACATCACTTATCACACTCACAATATATACATATGTTTACAATAAATACGGATAAAAAGAATCAAATAATTTGGTACTTCTGTGACACCCAACTATAACTACTTCTATGTCCAATACAATTTGTGTTTTAAGGTATACCTACATAACAAATCTAAACAAAAACAAAGTGCATACAATTTCCAAACATATGTACATGTACATTTACATGTATAATGCGATGTATTTCGATAAAGTATATAAAATTTCTACAAAATCAAAGTACATACAATTTTCCAAACATATACACATGTACATTTACGTGTATAATATAATGTATTTAGAGGGAGATCCCAACTCAGGTAACTTGCTTTCAATCAAAGCAAGACAATTATAAAAACATTTTTACACATTTGATAAAATCAGACGAGTAATAGAATTATTTTGCAAAATAATATAATGATCACTATCTAATACAGACAAACTGATTACTGTCATGAGGCTGTGATGTCATTCCCTTACTCTCCACAAATTGTTTGTAGATGATACCCTGAATCTCTCTTTTTCCCCTCATAACTTCCTTTTATCCACGTTTTAGTAATAGATGGACATGTATGTAAGTGTTACCAATTGTATGAAGGCGTGTACCTTCATTCAATTGGTATTTTCTTTAACAACTATTTAAATTAATATACCGGTATTGATAAGTTGGCATATTCTCTAATACATGTACATGTATATATTTTTCAAAAGAAAATATCAACCTTTTTTTTTTTTTAGGTTTCTAACAAAAAGCTTTCATTCCATTTTCATAAAACTATATTGATTTTCTTAGCAGTATTTTTGAAAAGTCACACACACAAAAAAGTGTTATCAGTGCAGAGGTAGTGAAGATGATAAATCTACCACACTGAAGTTAGGCAAAGGCACAGGGGAAATCATTATCTTGTGATAGCAGGAATAACTATAGGAATATTGAGAGAATAACACCACAGCCATAAACCCTAAGCGCCACTTTGCCATCCATTAGATAGCCATCTTTATTTTACATGTACGTGTTAAATAAAGGAAGCCTCGAAATGAACAGCTTTTTCTTAATATTCACAGTAATTATTAACAAACCCCAGTTTGCTGAAGTAAGCGTTTGTGTTTGTGTAATGGTCATTACGATAAAAACCTCTGTGCACTTTGAACTACGTGCATTACAGCATTAATTGCAGGACAGTGAAATATATCAAAGCTGAAGCACAAGATGAATTGTTTCCAACTAGGCATTCATGTACTACACCAGGATCCAGAGAGGCAACTGCAGATAAAATGCCTTACATACATTATAACAATATCTGAATCACAAATAAATTCAATTTGCCTGAAATATTCAAATCATTTCCTGCTCTTCTTTTAAACAAGAGCCCCAGGGGGCACGACGCTCACCTGAGGTGGATCAATTCACATCTGGTGCAGGGGCCCCTATAAGGCTACCCAGAAAAATTTCATTAACAACTTTCATTCTTCATCTATAGAGGTATCTCTATACACAATACCAAATCTGAGCTTCCTACCTAGTTCGGTTAAATTCCAATCATGTGTTTTGGAGAAGAAGCTGAAAATGTAAAAAGTTTATGGATGGCAGACAACTTGCCCCATCCCCCCCTCAAGTATGTTACCCCCACAGACCCCCTATACATGTAGGGCCACCCAGAAAAACTTCATGAACAACTTTCATTTTTCGTCTATAGAGGTATCTCCATACACAATACCAAGTCTGAGCTATTCCTGGTTCTGGAGAAGAAGATGTTTGAAATTTACATAGCTTTTACAATTGGGGGCCCTCCCCCTGGGCCCCCTGGGCCCCCCTGGGGGCCACATGTACCATTTTAGCAACTTTGGATCCCCTAACCCTAAGGATGATTCCTACCAAGTTTGGTTGAATTCCGATCATGTGTTTTGGAGAAGATCAGAATGTACATTTTGCCTGGCAGCGCCCCCCCCCCCCTCCAGTATGTTACCCCCACAGGGCCCCTATAGGGCCACTCAGAGAAATTTCATGAACAACATTCATTCTTCATCTATAGAGGTATCTCCATACACAATACCAAGTCTGAGCTATGCCTGGTTCTGGAGAAGAAGATGTTTGAAATTTACATAGTTTTTACAATTGGGGGCCTTCCCCTTGGCCCCCCTGGGGGCCACATGTACCATTTTAGCAACTTTGGGTCCCCTACCCCTAAGGATGATTCCTACCAAGTTTGGTTGAATTCCGATCATGTGTTTTGGAGAAGATCAGAATGTACATTTTGCCTGGCAGCCCCCCCCCCCCTCCAGTATGTTACCCCCACAGGGCCCCTATAGGGCCACTCAGAGAAATTTCATGAACAACATTCATTCTTCATCTATAGAGGTATCTCCATACACAATACCAAGTCTGAGCTATACCTGGTTCTGGAGAAGAAGATGTTTGAAATTTACATAGCTTTTACAATTGGGGGCCCTCCCCCTGGGCCCCCCTGGGGGCCACATGTACCATTTTAGCAACTTTGGGTCCCCTACCCCTAAGGATGATTCCTACCAAGTTTGGTTGAATTCCGATCATGGGTTTTGGAGAAGAAGATGAAAATGTAAAAAGTTAACGGACGACGGACGACGGACGACGCACGACGCACGACGCACGACGCACGACGGACGACGGACAAATTTCCATCGCAATAGCTCACTCGAGCCTTAGGCTCAGGTGAGCTAAAAATTAATTACTGTTACAATGCCTATAATGTGGGGCTCACATACTTACTTTAAAGCACCTTCAATCTATTCAATCAGGCAACCACAATGCCAACACTGCAATTTCTGTGCTTTCCACATCACTCACTGTATTTAAAGTGCATTGCTCACAGTAAACTCTACTCTGTTCCTAGTATGCTACTTTCACACAGCACACACATTAGATGTTGACTAGATATCAGCCCAAACTTTACAGCGTTCTGATGCCAACTAGGGGCCCGTTTCACGAAACCGTCATAAGTCTAAGTTCGTGGACATCCCATAGAAACGCGTGTTGATTTTACAACAAACGTTTCTATGTATTGTCCAAGAAGTTAGACTTATGACGGTTTCGTGAAACGGGGCCTAGGTGTATTATGACTATTCTGAATAAACCTTTCCTTCAATAAAGGAACATACAAATAATGTCAATTTTCATGCGTTTTCAAGGCTCACAGTTGTTCCCTGTATAATTGGACAGGTTCAATGTGTAACACTTGACTTGACTTGGTGCAATTGAACTTCAAAGCAAAACATTAACTGTTCTATATTTTTCACAATTCATTCCCTGCAAAATCAATCTGAGTTTTTTTTTCTTCATTTTTTAAAGTCTCCCTTGGAAATTATGAACAGTTCAGCATATGTACCTCTAATATCTACTTCTAATTATCATTTAGAAATAAACCACTAAGTAAACAAGAGTGACATTTGAATTAATAGCATTCAGTTGAATTAGATCTTAAATATTCAATTTTCTCTGAGGTAAATTTGCTTGATGGTTCTTTTGAAATGATATTGAGCACATCTGTCTGTTCATGAATTTCAAATGCTTACCAATTCTTTCTTTTTTTTTCCAATTGCTGAAAATGTACCTTACATCAATACCAATTTCAAAGAAAGCTCTACAAAGCCATTCACAATAAGTATGTGTACATGTGCATGTGGTATCAGTACAAGCTGGCATTTTAGACATTGATATCATCCGTGTTGATGAGCTGCCCCTCTGCAGCTAATGGCATGTTCTGGGGTGGCTGGTCATCTTCATCCGAGTCTGCATGGTTTGCGGGATGTTCCATTTGCCAGAGGGTGGATTGACTCATTGGCTGCTGAGGGGGCTGCATCTCCATAGAGGAGGAGCCTGGTAAGATTACACTCCTGTCATGGAGCTAGATAATGAGAAATGAAGCAGAGAAATGGATATTGATTAGATACACTACAATACTTTTTATCTAGACATTAAATGGTAAACTGCTTAAATATATATTTTTTTAAAGCCAATATTGTATTGTTTACAGTGTCAATGAAGTTTCAAAATAAATTCCAAATACCATTTATATGGTGAAACCTGCTATAGCAACCACCTTTACAAAGACCGTCTGTATGAAAGGGTGCATTTTTTGGTTTCCCTTGTTCAGTTTTTTTTAATTTACACCTGTATACAAATAACCAGTTAATAAAGACCACCTGTATACATGTATATAGCCAGCATTTCTTATCTTCGGGAGATGTAAGTTATGGTCAGTTCTCTGTCTTCACCTACAAACTACATGCAACTCTGATGGACCTAGGTTCAAAACTTGATCATGTCTATCAGATGGTGATGTTTAAAGGTTAGTCCCCAGGGGCGGTATTCTGAAAACTGTGTTATCTTTTGTGTTAAGGAAAATTGTGTTAATTGTCATAACAAATTGAAATAATACACTAATCATTGGTGCTTGCGCAGATGTCTCTGTTACCTTTACGCGGGCACATCCATCTTTGCGCAATCATTAACCAATAACTTGTCCTGATTTTGATTTGTTATGACAATTAACATCGTTTTAATAACATAAAAGATAACACCGTTTTCAGAATACGGCCCCAGAGATAAATAATCATATCTGACTAAAACATGACTATTAAAAACACATGCACCCATATACACACGCTCGCTCGCTCTCTCTCTCTCTCTCACTCTCTCTTGTGGCCTTCATATACAAAGCCCATCTGGATGTAAAGGCAGCATTTTTTGGTTTCCCTTGTTCAGTATTTACTGAAACCTGTATAAAAGTAACCTGTTAATAAAAGACCACCTGCATATAAAGACAGCATTTCTGTCTTCACTGTATAATTTTTTTGTCATTACAAAATCACAATTAAAAAGCTGTGAATCCCGTTTACCTGGTGCATATACAGAGCACTGAAGTTCATGTCAGCGGTTGTAACATTGGCAGGGGAGGGCCCCGTCACGATGGGGTTTGCTGTTGGTACCAGGGATTGCTGCATAAGACCAGGTCCTTGAATGCTAGTCAGGAAAGCAGCATCAGGACTTTGCAGACTGTAAAAGTGCAGAGCAGGACACAATTTAGCATTTTATATTTTGGTTTCAATAATGTATTTAATTTAGAAATGTATGCATGTACATGTATACAATTTACCTATACTTTGATCAGTGAAATCTAAAGAAAAGAGTGTGTATAATGTTGTACTAAATAGTTGGACATGATTTTCACCCTACTGACTATACACATCGTTAGTTTTATTTTGGGAAAAAGGAAAAATGAAAATAAATATACATCATACGGGACACATTTCACACGATCCCACAAACGTAAGAACTATATGTAAATTAAGGTAGTAAAGTTCAGTGCCCTTAATATAACAGCACATACACACATACACAAAAAACATGTAATTATCCATTTTGTGAACTAAAGAATTTTTCTATTGCTACTACCCATGTTAGAAAGTTAAAAGACCTGCATGCACTGATCAGCTATGCATGCATAAGTTTGTGGTCATATTGGCAAAACTTACAAGAATCAAATTTCTTGCATTTCAATGGAATACATTTATCTATGGGAAATTTAACAAGTACTGTACATGCATGTTTACGTCCATGGTCATACTGGAAAAACTATGAGAAGCCAAATTCCTGTTATTTTCTGTCAGTGTGAACCATCGATCTCTAGCTCACATGGATATAGCATCGTATCTCTATAAGAGCAGTTGATGCAGCCGCACAACCAAAATTAGAAGCCCTACACTCAAACACAGTACGTGGGACCGCATGGGACATATCATGGGACATAGTCTGCTGTGTACGATTCCAGTGTACTGCTATTCGAAAGATACGCGATTTATTTTTTAGTTTAAAAAGACATTATACTGATTGTCAGGTTAAATCGCCTTTAGAATTTGTAAGGGTACACTTGTTTTGCCCGATTTTGCAGTTAATTTGTGGAAAAGACTTCACAGTGCTGATTTATTTGATTCTAAAAATGCATAAACTTGTATTGAAACAGTACAGCAGCGGTGTTATTCTACGAGCCCGAACATGGCGACCGGTCGCATCAAACGCAAAAGGCGTTGTTTTATCGCCACTGGTAGAGATTGATGGTGTGAACACACCAACTTGTGGTGCTTAGAGTTGCAGATACACAACAACACAAAATAATAACTAACCTTGTAAGAAGACCTGATCCCTCAGACTCCAGGGGTCCCTCGGAGCTAGTGACTCCGCCCATAACCAGCTGGGTGGGGCGGGGGCTTGTGGCACCTTCTGAGGCTGGGGTGGGGGATGAGAGGGGGGCAGGGGGCTGGAAGTTAGGAGTGGGTATGGAGCCTAGGGAGGGAGGGTTGCTGTGCTGAACAGCAAGGCTCCCGAGAATACTATTTTGCTGTAGGAGATAAAAGTGCAATGAAGACAAAAAAGGTTTAACAGCATTTTATCATTAATTGTAAATCCTACACATACATCCATGTGTATGAAGAGCAGTTGAAACATGGAAGAAATCAATTTCGTGCATTCATTTTGAACACAAAATGAACAAGGGGCATCGCTAGAAAATGTGAAGTGGTGGTTGCCCGAATATCAGAACTTTGCTTTGCCCCTTCCAATAATAGTAAAAGAAAATCGCAGATGTAGTGAACTTGATCATACGGGCCCATTTTCGAAAGGCAGCAGTCATGAATGCCTGACCAAGGTTGTTAATGAACTGACTAAGAAGACAAGAAAAGACAATCTATCCTCAAGGACGGATGGGGGACGTACAGGTACGTAGGCCACCGATAACACAGACTGTCCCTTTGCCTCCTACAAAAATACCGTGCAAAACTGAATGAAAGTAATGACAGTCTCTTCCAAACACCTAAAGCTTCAGTGCCACTCCGGGGGCCAATATACAAGACGACTTCCGGGGGGAAAACACTCTTGGTGATATGATGTTCAACATTTCCAAGAAGGCCGGACTATCAAGAATGTATACCAACCATTGTGTGAGGGCAACTTGCATAGAGATCCTAGATAAGGCTGGTTTCGCAAACAGAGATATTTGTCAGGTGTCCGGTCACAATAATGAATCAAGTTAATCCTTCACAGGGTATGTAATAACACTAAAATCCTCAGGCTCTTGGTGGACAACAACAGGAGGTGGCTCGGTTAGTGCCAGCTGCTTCTGTAACTGTGCTGCCACAGACGGATCAAAATCAAGATCCGGACTTTGATCTGAACTTTGATTTGGGACTTTCAAGTTCTCAGTTGTCTGCTCTGGAGTTTTATTCTAAATCAGAAGTCACTTGAGATGTAGTGATTGTAGACAATGAGAACAACAATTCTTCTGGATCCATGATCAGAAACACAACCAGTACAAAAACTACCACTCGACAAGCAATGCAAGAGCAGCAAACGCCATTCGTGCGTAACAATGTAACAATCAATTACTATAACAACTAGAAATGTCAATTATCGCGCAATGCGAATGTATCCCCTGGCACTGGCAGCGATTTTTGCGCATCCTTTGTTCAAAGGAGGGACAAAGAACCTCCCCCCTCCCCTCCCTCAAACAAAAGGATGGCGTAGAGATTGCCACCAGTGGCCCGGACTATTGTCAACACTCGAAGCAGCATCACCAAAACAATGTGTGTAGATTAGAGTATAATGCATCTCTATAGAAAATACGAAAGAAATCTGTCAAGAAATGTGACCTGCAGAGTGCACACAAGATATCCACTAAAATATGACCTTTGACCTACATGTATAAAAGATGGAACACTGGGGGCAGCATCACCAAAAAAAAACTGTAGAGGTGTAGAGGTCTAGAGTAATCTATGATGGACCTCCATACAAAATCTGAAAGAATTCAGTCGACAAATGTAACCTCCAGAGTGCATGCAAGACAGCAACCAAAATATGACATTTGACCCTAAGCGGAACACTGGAGGCAGCATCAGCAAACACTAAAGATGTGTATATTTTACTAAGACACACCTCCATATAAAATTTGAAAGAAATCCATCAATAAATGTTGCAGTTAGAGCGCACAAAATACATATGACCTTTGACTCTATACAGGATGGAACAAGGAGGGCAGCATTATCAAAGAGTATAAAGAGTATAAATTGTATAAATTGATACGAAACTAGATTCTAGTTTAAAAGCACACATACATACATGTACATGTACGTTCAATGATGAAGAAACTTTTGATTTCATAGTTAACCCATTCGCGACATTGATTTTCTAAAAATGGATCATGACGTCCACTCTTCAAAGACAGCAACAAGCGCAGTGCATGCTCTTGTAAGTCTAGGAACACGACACTCACCAAAAGGGACATGCAGTTTGAGAGGGACTGTTCCCAACCTAAATATGCTTGTGATTTACACCATTCAGTTGAAATGAAATCTTTATGAAAGCTATCATTTAGAAAAGTAAACTGTTATATTCTGAAATAGTGATACAATGTACTTTTTATATTCAGAACTATCTTATTTATGTTCGTTTGTCTGTCATTCTTGAAAGTGCATGCCCATTTCAAAGTGGAATCATCTATTCTAGTCATTCATGCTGGCACGGCGTGATTTTGGATTCGTCGACTCTGTACAGGGGGGTTGAAAAATGACACCCCGAGCAGTAAGGGATCGAGTCGGATAAAGTCACAAAATGAGAGAAATAATATCTTTACTTACATGCAGAATCTGAAAAGTTTTGTATTATTAGCAAACTGACCTTGCTAAAAGTTTTTATGAGTCTGTGATTTTGTCCCCAATTTATCATTCATCCTGTCCCAAAATGGTATAGCTACGCGAAGGACCTCAACTATCGATAGCTTGTGTTATTTTTAGCCCAAGGAAAAAATAGCGTGGGAATTGGAAAGGGAGGTATGCGAGGAATGTGATTCATCGCGCAGTACGGGTACAGAGCCAGTGTGTACGTGTATTTTTGCCTGTGTGTGTAGTGTTGAAAGTGTATTGTGCAATAGTCTGTCATCTAGTCATTCATTTGGAAATTCTTGAAAATAGTTCTTTGATTATCAGATTGAATGTGTTGGAGTTGAATATAATGGTGTTATATTATGTAGCAATAATAACAATTGAATGTTTGAACTACCAGAAACCTTATATTACAACAGAAAATACAAGCAAAAAATAAATATAGTATTACCCAGGACTTGTAATTCTAAACTACTGCAGCCCACTGGTAAACGTTGCCTAGTGACCAAGAATGACTCATTATTCAACAACCCTTTCTCGGTAATGTAAACAATAATATTGGTGGAAATTGATATGCTGAATCAAGGAGTTATCACAGACCTCCTTGGCTGAATAATGACCCCAAAGCACAATATTTACGTTGGTGAATAAATTAAATTGTAGCTCTTACTTGATTATTCTTGAAACTGCAGAAATAAATATATTTTTACTGGTTGGTTGGTTCCCCTAAGCAGTAGCAGTAGCCATTCAAAGGGGATCACAAGAGGCACATCTCTCCCAATAAATTTTGCCATAACCAAGGCAAAACTTTGTGTGTCCCCCCTTGAAAAAATTCTGATGAAAAAGATATTTTATTATTGAAACATCCCTCCCCGAAAACTTGATTAGACATGTCAGAGAGCGTGGCGTGGTGAGGAAAAAAAATGTTAGCAATTTGTATTCAGTGTTCAGTCATGACAGTGTTAGTATGAAATGTATTCATGTTCTTTCTTTACATTGCAATTGTTTTTTTTTTTTTTTCATCGGGCTTGGATAAAATAAAAATGACGACAAAATAAGTTGGATCTCGACTTCAAAATGACATGCATGCGAGGCACAGAGCTAACTCACTCAGCTCATACTCAGCTCATGCTCAGTCATCACCCATATCCGGCATGCATCACAGTCACACAACAAAGTCAAAGTGTATTACTGGCGTACATTCGGCGAGCCTCAGCCACCAGACAAATTTTGCAAATCCACACGAATATTTAAAAAAATACATACAGTTGTTGTATATATTTTACAACTCCGAAACCCACTCAAACAGACATGAATGAGTTATAAACTAACTCAAAGCTCAAATGACAGGACCGTAAAAGTTCAACGAAATCACACAGGCATTACTACCGTAGTCCGTATTCACAAACCACATCACGCAGCCCATTCACAACACACGCGAACACTCGCGAGCGCGATAGACTCACTCACGTCGAACAAACTCACCAGATTTTCACCGAAAACAATTAAAATTACGTACTACACGTCCACCAGGATAAAATAAATCACAAAAACTTCCACAACAAAGTGGACAAAACCGGGGGAAATAAACAGAAATGCACAGAAGATAAGAAATAGATGAGAAATTAGACGTGCTAGGGTAGCCTGAATCTAACTGAAAAGTCTGAAGTTGTAGATAAAAAAAAAGGATCGCGATAGCCGCTATCGATTTCGCAGTTCAAGCGAGTTGTTGCTAGGATACATTGGCCAGGAACAATAGATATGAATACTCATTGCAGGCTCGTACAGATTAGAAGTGAAATGTCCAATAATGGGTCTTCTAAAATTCATAAACCTGAAATAGATTTTTGGTGAGACGAAGTAAGGAGTGTTCTGATTGGCCAAAATATTTCTGCATCGGCAGGCGAAGTTTGGGGTCACCAAACGTTCTAGTTTTCTTGTAAACAAGGCAAACCACATAATGTGGTCACTCTGTCGCGAATGGGTTAAAAGCTTTGCATTGACTGTTTTGAGTCCAAGACAGCGTTCTGCGATGAAAGTTTGGAGAAACTTTGGAATTTTCTGAGTTGATACGTCAAACGCCCTGCTTTAAGTTCCTGACATTTGTTGAACATTTTTACCCGTGATTGAAGAATTGTCGAACTGGAATAGATGTCCTGTACATAGACTATGCATGTACATGTAGGTAAGTAAAATATCACTTGTTCAGTATGATCATTCAAATTTTATGTTTACGTTCTTTATTGCACTAAAAAGTGGGTACATAGATGCAGGATGATACAGTTGTGAGTAACATTTCCTGCTTTGCTCTAGATGTCTGATGAGGATAATAGTAACAATATTGACTGGCTCCTAATTTCGGGAGACACGACATATACTGCCCTCACAAGATCCATGTTTCCATCGCCTTTGACTCGGGCAATATAAGTTTATCACTCTCAAGGCCAGTCAATATTATATATATACATTGTATAATATGTCATGTCGAAGTGTTACAATGTACCCTCCCTTCATACACTTTACTTACTCCTTCTAGTGATGTAATGGATCGCATTGACGTCATCAAAGCATTATTTTCAGCCTCTAACCGGTTGCATGTCTTAATATCCCGCTGAGCTGTAAAATCAGTAACAAAACATAAAAAACAACAATATAAACAATATAAATTAGACTATTTCTCCAATATGCCTCTACCAACATTCAGTCAATTCTAAATAATAATTTGTCTACTTAATGTATAATTTCCACTAATATCTTTTATCTACAGTCGTCTCTCTCCACCCAGGTGTTCCTTAAATGCATGCCTGCCAGAATTCGTCCCTTGAAATTCACCATGTGCTGATAACAGCTGCTGGAGATAAAGCTACATGTATGGGAAAATATCAAACTCCTTTGGAAGCACATAGGTGTGTTACATCAGTGATATGTACTATACAAATAAGGTTTATTATTTTTTTATCAATGAGACAGTATACTTGCCTTGTGTCTTCAGGGCACTGATGAAGAATTTGCTGCTTTGAGGTGGGGTCCACTTCGGATTGGTGACCTGCAGTGAAAAAAATCAGTGTACACTTAACTCTTTATGTGCCACTCAAATGATATTTCTCAAGGGGTCTTTTACTAAAGTGTCTTAGATTGTTTCCAGTTTAACTAGAAATATCACTGAAGATGATAATTAATACCCCCGCCCCGTGACAACAGCCTTTCTTGACTTTTGGTCGAAAACTGAGGAAGTAGTTCGATCCGCAAGATTTTTCCCTGATTTACTGCCATAGATATGCCGTTTCCATGGCAACGCAGCTTCCGACACATCCAAAAAATATGTCTTGCACATCTTCCCACCAAGACCAATGTGTGTACCAAATTTCTTGACTTTTGGTCGAAAACTGAGGAAGTAGTTCGATCCGCAAGGTGTTTCCTTGATTTTCTGCCATAAATATGCCGTTACCATGGCAACGCAGATTCAGACACATCCAAAAAATATGTTTTACACATCTTCCCAGTAAGACCAATGTGTGTACCAAATTTCATGACTTTCGGTCAAAAACTGAGGAAGTAGTTCGATCCGCAATGTGTTTCCTTGATTTTCTGCCATAAATATGCCGTTACCATGGCAACGCAGATTCCGACTCATCTGAAAAATATGTCTTGCACATCTTCCCACCAAGACCAATGTGTGTACCAAATTTCATGACTTTCGGTCAAAAACTGAGGAAGTAGTTCGATCCGCAAGGTGTTTCCTTGATTTTCTGCCATAAATATGCCGTTACCATGGCAACGCAGATTCAGACTCATCCGAAAAATATGTCTTGCACATCTTCCCACCAAGACCAATGTGTGTACCAAATTTCATGAGCTTTGGTCGAAAACTGAGAAAGTAGTTCAATCCGCAAGATTTGCAACAGACCGACCGCCCGACCGACCTCCCGACCGCCCAACCGTTGACTGATTCCTATATACCCCCTTCAAACTTCGTTTGGCGGGGGTATAAAAATACTATTTACAGATATGATCATTGTCATGTACATGTACATGTAGCCAAGACTGCCAATAGGTTGTTAAGGTCAGCTCTTGAAGTGACACTACAGCGAATGCCCTAATCTGCACTTGAAGCAAACAAAAAGTTAGATCTCACGTATGTATTTACAAAGATTGTACATAGAGATAGAGAGAAAGGGAGATGGAGACAGAAGGGGAATGAATGAGTTAATAAGAAAAACGAGAGGGAAAGAGAGGGATACAGGATTAGGAAAGAGAGAGAGAGAGATAGAGAATTCACAGAATAATACAGATAAAAATATATTTTGAAATACATGTACAAGTACACATACTTGGAATATACCAATTTACAACAGTTGTGAAACATTGATGTACTTACAGTGAAATGCATGAGTGAGAGCTCTGTTTTGCCATCTTCAGCTTGGTTGTACTGGTTGGCATCAGTGTTTCCACCGGTCATCCACTTTTAAATGAAAGCAAAACAAATCAGTCATTAATCCCTCCATCCAATATGTAATTAAACTACTAACACTCCTCCTCCATGTAAGAGAGAATTATTCACTGGACAACCTACTACACACAAAAAACAAAATGAAAATTCATTTCAGATCCCTTTTATCTTTACTACATGTATATGAAGGTATTCAAACAAATAAAATGCCATTGAGGCAAGACAGGTTGTTACAGAAGATAAGTTCATTTCATTCAAATTTTTAGTGTGAGCTTCCACTACTTTGCTCTGCTAATCACATTTGTTCTTTAAATGGGCATTGCCATGATAGTAATAAAACAATTGTCATAAAAAAAACACATTTAAGTAGTAATTAGGCCCCACACATTTGTGACATTCTATGTTCTCAGAAGCACCAAGGGGCATCTTCATTGTCTCATCTTTCACATTCTAATGCTACATTCATGTTTAGTACACATAAGGGTGTTTATGATTATCTTCTCCCTCGATTCAACCACAATTGATACAAGTTTTCACGTTTAGATGTAAAGCAATAAGTAGGCGAATGGATATTGCTCTCTGCACAGATGTAGATACCTATACACTGTATATACACTGTAATAATTCAAGTAAGTAATTTTCCCTCAAAATGTCTCAGCCAATAAAATGGTTGAGATGAAGACTTTGTCTAAATATACATGTACCTTAGGGTTGCCATGAGTCCTGATGTCCATCTGGGCAAAGGAGCATACATCTCCAACACCAATGACATCCACTGTGAAGTTACGATAGAAGTCCACGATGTCCACAGCTCTGGATCGGAGCTTAAAGATGAGGACATACGGGGTGATGATGGGACTCAAGAGCTCTTCCAAGAAATAAACCTGGGACGAGTCAAAGACGTTTGTAAAAAAAAAAAATGAATGGCACCGAGTAAGAAACAAGGGTACTGTATATAGCAAGAACTTGTCTACACGAAGAGTGAAATTCTTCATCGTCGTCCACTTCATCACTACCGTCTCCATCGTCATCATCACCACCACCACCATCATCACCATCATCAAAAAAAGTCCTCCTCTTCAGCACAAAACAAGAAAGAATTATCTTTCTTCCTCTCTCCTTACTCATCTATCTTCTTTCGAACCCAACAGGCCTTTCCACGATTACCCAAATGGTGAACTGTAGACCAAATAAGTGTTTATCATCACAATCGTAATCACCATCATCATAATCATCATTATCACCATCACAATTATTGACCGAGGATACTGCCCTATTCTTCAAGCTGCTATTGATTACAGAAACCCTGAAAACTTACTGCTTTATACTGGAAGAGCTGTGAGAACTCATCTCGGACTCTGTAAGTGTGGGCCTCGCCTTTCCACGAGTCTGGGATGTAATGGATCTGGGCTAGTATACTTTGGATTAGAGTCTCTGGACACCAGATTAGGTTCTGAAATATGAAGGGGATAATGGATCATTGAAGGAAACATGCAAATATTCAACATACATGTACGTGAATCATTAAAATCATGATCTATTCAGAGTATTTGTATATCAGTAATGTACGCTCCCAAAACCAACAGGAATAATTATCTACTAGTTTGCAGCACATGCACATATACTGAACATTTACATCTACACTATAGGCCTACATGTATAGACATGAATAAAATAACAGTTTTGGTAAAAATCCTGCTAATGGTCACATTCCACTACACAAGTAAAATCCATGTCAAATACATGTACATGTTGTACATGTATGTGTATGTGACAGTCAAAGGCTGGATGATTGTGTAAAAAGAGAAGGTTGCATTTTGGGAAAGGTCAAAAATAATTTCTGAGATTTCTCATTCCTTTTAATGTCAGTTTGGAAAAATAGAATGTTGAAATATTCCCTGAGAAGGATTGCTCTTCAAATTCCCTCATATTCCTAATGTGACAAGAAATAGCTGAAGTGTTTGGGTTGAACATTCCTGCCACATGTTTGTGCAGTCCCATCTGCCCATTTCTGTGTGCATTGCAATGTGCTTTTCAGCAATATTGGGTCAATTCCTATCATTTTGATGTTTCCAATACCTCACAGTACACACCAAATAATGCTTTTGTAGACATGGTCAACCTTTCCTACGCAAATTTACCTTTAAAAATTGGAAGGGGTTGCCCCCCCCCCCCAAAAAAAAAAAAACAATTATGCACGCCATGTAACACAACCTAACATTTTCTTTTGTTTATCCATTCATTTTCTTCTTTTTTAACGTTACAATTCAATTCAATTCAATTTTAAAATTTGATTTCAACTTCTCATATAAGATCTCCTGAAGAATTTGGGATAATTGTTTATAACTTTACTCAGAAACTTCAATGTTTTCCTAATTGATAGCGAGTGTTATACATTGTATACAGTACTCACCTCATCTGGTATAAATGTTCTGCAGATTGTGACAGCAACTCCTGTAGTCAATAAAAAGTGAGTTGAATAGAATGTCAAAAACAAACAATTGTGACTGTGACCTTCACTGTACTTATAGCTGAAAAGGGGAAAAATGGATTGAGCATAAAGTTATATTTGAAATTTAGAGTTACAAGTTCCATATACATTACATAGCAATGTCTGCCATATGAAATCAGAACTTCATTGAGCAAACTGGCTGGTCTACCTCTAAATCCTGCAAAGCTAATTATAGCAAAATTAATCTAACATGCAGTTTCTTTCTCTCTCTCTCTCCTTTCTCTCTCTCCTCTCTCTCTTTCCTCTCTCTCACTTGCACTTTCACTAAGTATTCCTTCCCTCTCGCCTTATCTTCTTGTCGCCTCTTCTCTCTTCTATCACTTTTGTACATGTGCAGTATATGAAAATGTAAAAGTCCATAATGGATGTCAATTGTTGATTATGCACAATAATATGCTTTTTGTAATTTTGTACCAATTGCGACCCTGCCTACAAGCACATTGATTCATAACGGAATCCTACATGTACTATTTTAATACCTTCTCATTTACTTATTGCTACAATATTGCTATACATTTGACAGACTAACATGGATGCCTTGGCATGCACATGATAGTGTGACTGACATGTGGGCATGTCTCCCAGACTACTGCTTAGGCAAAGTAAAAATGATTCCTAGATTCTTTAAAAATGAGGAGGGGGGGGGGTTCCATGTTATTTTATATTTTATATTTTTCCCATACACAAAAATGCTATTGGGTCAATTTCAACACATTTTTCTTTTATTTTAATATCATTTGTATATGCACTTTAGAGTTTCAAACAGGGGGGAAATAGCATTAATGATTTTTGTTACCAAATTATCTAGATGTTCTTGTATTCTCATTTATTTAATTTCTGAACAAAAATATCAAATAACAAAAAACATGAGGCAGCCCAGAAAAAGGTAGGAGGAGGGGACGAGAAATAGGAATTAATTTTATTTGGCCTTATTCATGGACATATGCATGTATATTTTTTTAATGTAAAAGAAAGTGATGAATGATGTTGATTACCTAGCAATGTGACAGTGGTCAGTACATGTTCTACCGTCAAGACATCTTCATCCATGACAGTGAGGATGATGAGTACAGCTAGGATAGAACCAGCAAAGAAGGCAATATTCCTGAAAGATACAAGATAATAGACCTGTTAACAAATATGTTTTAATTTTATGCATACTTCTAAAACAAACAACCTGAAAGCTTGCCGGACAATACAACAATGCAAACTGGATTCCAAGCATTGGGGCTCATTTATCAAAAGCAGGTTAATGGAATAGCTCGTCACTAGGTGCTCAGAGAAGAAATGTGCATAAATTTGAATATATTACAGAACCGGTCTATTGAAAGTCATGCATAATCAGCCATGTGCTTAATGGCCCTCTAAACTGAGATGACAAGTGCATCCAACACCTCTTTTTGCAACATGTTAGCACTCTTGCACGTTACCCTTGATATTTTCGTGCTGACTACCAATGTGCATGTACATTGTATATGAAATCTCTAGAACTAGAACACAAGGGAATGATGCAGTACAAAGTAAACCTCTATAACAATAAAGTTTATTATGGAACAAGATGAATGCGACTGCGTCTCCTATATGCCTCCGCCTAAATTCAGTTGATGGCTCAAACTGTTCTAGAAATATTTGATAACGAGGCTAAAAACCAGTAATTTCATGTAATTTCATGTAAATTGACCTCTGACCTTTGACCTACTTACCCCAAAATCTAATCAGTTCATCTTTCTATGGGGATGCATACTGGTACCAAGTTTGAAGTTCTCACCTCAGATAGTTCTTGAGATATCGCGGTAACAGTGCTAAAAACCAGTAATTCCATGTAATTTCATGTAAATTGACCTCTGAACTTTGACCTACCTACCCCAAAATCTAATCAGTTCCTCTTTCTATGGGGATACATACTGGTACCAAGTTTGAAGTTCTCACCTCAAACAGTTCTTGAGATATCGCGGTAACGGTGCTAAAAACCAAGAATTTCATGTAATTTCATGTAAATTGACCTCTGAGACCTCTGACCTTTGACCTCCTTACCCCAAAATCTAATCAGTTCATCTTCGTATAGGGAAACATACTGGTACCAAGTTTGAAGTTCTTACCTCAAACAGTTCTTGAGATATCGCGGTAACGGTGCTAAAAACCAAGAATTTCATGTAATTTCATGTAAATTGACCTCTGTGACCTCTGAACTTTGACCTACCTACCCCAAAATCTAATCAGTTCCTCTTTCTATGGGGATACATACTGGTACCAAGTTTGAAGTTCTTGAGATATCGCGGTAACGGTGCTAAAAACCAAGAATTTCATGTAATTTCATGTAAATTGACCTCTGTGACCTCTGAACTTTGACCTACCTACCCCAAAATCTAATCAGTTCCTCTTTCTATGGGGATACATACTGGTACCAAGTTTGAAGTTCTCACCTCAAACAGTTCTTGAGATATCGCGGTAACGGTGCTAAAAACCAAGAATTTCATGTAATTTCATGTAAATTGACCTCTGTGACCTCTGACCTTTGACCTCCTTACCCCAAAATCTAATCAGTTCATCTTCGTATAGGGAAACATACTAGTACCAAGTCTGAAGTTCTTACCTCAAACAGTTCTTGAGATATCGCGGTAACGGTGCTAAAAACCAAGAATTTCATGTAATTTCATGTAAATTGACCTCTGTGACCTCTGACCTACTTACCCCAAAATCTAATCAGTTCATCTTCGTATGGGGATACATACTAGTACCAAGTTTGAGGTTCCTACCTCAAATGATTCTTCAGATATCGCGGTAACGAGAAGTGGGACGGACGGACGCACGCACGCACGGGCGGAGGCATAAAAGAATCTTTAGCACCAATTCTAACTTCACTGGTTGCCCATAGAGAAATGTTTTGTATTCAAGATTCTTATGATGTGTTTTAAAGCACAGAAAAATCTTGTTCCATCACACATGTATATATCAGATCTCATTCGATAATACAATCCAGTACGTACATGTATACTTTGATCATCATCACAACACCTTCTGACAGTACACCCTATTGACATGCATACCTATGGAAACCTGCCTACCTTTCTTGCAGTAATGTTACATTTCTTCTTAGATACATTAATGTAAGCTTATTCTATACATGTATGCAAAGCGCATAGAGAATTAAGTATTAATCATTATGGGCTGAATAAATTGAAAGTTCTAATTATTATTATACT
Source organism: Heliocidaris erythrogramma (assembly GCA_025617745.1). Classification (NCBI taxonomy): domain Eukaryota; kingdom Metazoa; phylum Echinodermata; class Echinoidea; order Camarodonta; family Echinometridae; genus Heliocidaris; species Heliocidaris erythrogramma. The sequence goes on along the minus strand of CM046870.1, from coordinate 16,349,804 downwards.
TTAAGGTATGTGGGTTAGCGTGCATTTGTAAAAGTTTTACAAAGCGTCAAAGATCTAGCATATAACGTATAAAAAGGAAACATATGGCATCATTTTCCAGGTAAAATGTACCTGAACGAAACAAATAAAACCAGAACTGCCAACCTCTGGCCAAGCTTTTCCGTACATGACAAGCTGAAAAATCGTATTTTGCAGATGAAATCTGTCATTTTTTTGCAAGTCCCCAAATACTAAATTTTTAAACTGCAACTGCCGTCAAAATTGTTAAAGTTAGATCTAGAAATGTCCTAGAATTACTCTTTGTGACACCCCAATAATTATCCATTATTATTGATAATGATCTAGATTTAGAAACATAAAAAAACAGCTAACAACTCAGAGCAGAGCAGCCGCACTGTACCGCTAGCACTTGAACTAGAAGTTTGCATGTGCGTGTACGTTCTGGAGTGTCCGCACTTTAAGTACATACACAGTACGGAGTTCCGGGAACAGCAAAAAATAATATGAGTATGAAAGTTTGAGTGATAACAAATACATGTGCGCAACATATGTGACCCGACGCCTCAAAACCTACAATAAGTCGCCAAAATTATATTTTTTGTTTTATACATTTTCTGAAAGTAGAGATTCTCAGCTTTCCAACGGTATATCACTTGCCTAGTTTACTCAATGATAACACCTTTAAATATCACATTTAGAATCAGCATGTAGCCAGCAATCAATAACTCCTATTCAGAGAAAATGGCCATTTAAAAGAGTGCTAAACCTTTGCTCTCTGTGCGCGCCCAAGTAAAACTGGGTATTCAAATGGCCATAGCAACCGGTATGAAGGGATTATCAGATTAGGCTGAATTTTGGCAAGCTGCTCCAGGAGGACCTATTCATTACTCACTCCAAAATACCTTTAGAGGTAAAGTAGTAATTTGGCATTGAATGAAAGTATTACAAAAGCTCTCCAAACATCCATTAGCTCGACAGGTGAACAAAAAGGAGTCATTTTAAAATGCCCCAAAAGACTCACAAACTTGAGACATGATAGAATGATAAAGAAAATACCCATTTCTATCAAAAAAAGAAAATCGACTGATCCAAGCAAATTTACTATTTTGGGCTGTTTGCTACGTTGTGGTCCGTGCGACTTATTGTAGGTTTTGAGGCGGCGGGTCACATATAGGACGAATAGTGCATATTAATCAGATTTCTTCAAATCCGCAAGTTTAGAGGGGAAATCTGTACTTTCGTATTTGTGTTTGAATTTCATAACAATTACGGAAAATCCGTACTGGTTGGCAGCTCTGTAAAACATAACTTAGGATGAAATCACTTACTGGCAGATGATGGCAAGTACGTTGGATGTGAATGCATCCAGATACTTCTTAGCTGGTTTATAGCCTCTATTCAATCTGGTAACAATAGGGAGAAAAAAAAAATATACATGTACATGTAACATGTATTTTTAACACTTCTAATGGTGAAGGAAGTATAAACTGCCCAATTTTCGATAATTTATCTAAATACACTTGAACAAAATTGAAAGACTTTGTCTTAAATTTTGCTAGTCAAACTGAGTTCACAGATTATAAAGATGTAAATTATTCTTTCAATCCCCATATAGATACATGTAATTTACAATTATTTCCACTATAAAACAAAAATCTACTGAAGTGATATATTGTATCTTAAAAACACTGAGTTAAATGTACAGGTAGTGCTTTTCATGAAAAAACAGCAGGCTCTTGGGGGGAAAAAATAAACAATGCACTCAGTTTCCAGCATATGTTTCTAAGATGCCTCTTGTCACCATCTTTTAACAAATCTTTGAATTTGCTTCAAAATATACAGGTTTCAGAATCTTTTTTCTTGACTTGCAAACCTTCCCTAGTTTTTGTTCTTTACCTTGCTTGGAATTCATGATCCAATTCGTTGAAGTGCCGAAGATAAAGCCTTCCATATTGTGACCTAGGAAAGAGAGATAGATACAAATGTTGACATTGATTCATCATGATTCAAGCACAAGAATAATACAATACATACAATAGCAACTGCTACCTGACATGGCAACATGAAGATCATCACAACTACATGTTTTGGGTTTGTGTCCAGGATCATTCATGTATACTCAAAGATTGTAGATAGCACATAGCATGTTAATTATTATCAAGTACAATGTATTTAGTGTCACGCGAGCCTGGGAGAGCAACAAGCGAAATGAATCACTGTAACCCTCAGGTCTCTCCTCCCAAGGAGATAGACATGAAGAGGTTTATAGGAGGTTGAGAAGAAGTTTTCTCTCTGTAGCCGATATAGCGGATATACAGTTAACAGCATGATCGGTACATTCACATATATTTTGTATCCATGTACAGCACTTTAAAAAGATTTTGTTTGCACAAGTCTTTACATGTATTACAAATGAAATTTTTAGCTTACATAACCACAGCTACATCATTTACATGTGCCTCAGAAAGAAGGCAAGTATCCTGCTAATTAGTGACTCTATTTTCTTTGCTTGAAAAACACTTTTTTGCGGACTGTGCTTGGTTTAAACCTGCTTGACACATCTTTTTTTCTTCTGCACTAAGCATATTATACAAGTAGTTTAACCCTAAAAAGACTGGGGGGGGGCCTAAAAGGCCCCCCCCCTCGACGTTTCGCACGATAACTCCGGAATGCGAAAAGCTTTCACCGCGCCGCTCCATGACTTTTTACTTTCAAGTCTCGCGCAACTTTTGAGACCAAATTTGTCTCGCTTGTGCGTGCCGTTTTTAAGCCACGCCCCTTTGAAAAAAAGTTTGTCAACCCCAAAATTCCTCAGAAACGTGATTTTGTGTACAAAGTCAATGCAAATTGTGTTTTTTCAATTAATTCATATAAAAATTCATACTTTTAATTTCAATGGCTGAAATTAATTGATTTTAGCATAATTATGCTTCTAAAAATGTTTGCGACAAATTTCGCTAAAAAAACAAACAAAAACAAACGGTCGAAAAAACAAAGAAATACATAAGAAATTAAACAATAAAAAAACAAAAAAAAATTAATTTTGATTCCGAAATTTTTTTTATGTACAATTGTTTGGAATGTAACAAGGAATATTTACACCAAAAATCAGCATCCTAGAAGCTTTATTTAGTGATTTAGGGCAAAAAGTATGTTTTTACGCATAAATTAGAATAATTAAATAATTCAAAATAATTAATATTTTTTTCGAAAATCGGAGTATGCAATTTTGTAGTTTACGCGAGGCTTTACGCGCGTGCAAAATTTTGCGACGATCGCGCAATCAGCGGCCGAGATCTCAGGGGGGGGGGGGGGCCTTTAGGCCCCTCCCCCCCAGTTTTTCCAGCCTCCAAAATACCCCAGTCTTTTTAGGGTTAAGACCATGTTCATTGCGTCAAACATAAAAAGGATTTATAGCTCTCTGCATTTACCACTTCCTAGCTCCTAGCGTTGAGGGATCTCTCTTGATTAGTTCTGCATAGCTGAAGAAAGAATAGAGGATCTGCCACAGGAAGATGAATGGACACAGGACAAGGTTGGCTAGTCCTATCCACAAGATGTGCTTTGACAATCTGTAAAACACAAAGAAGGACAAAGGTTTGTAAGGGACCATTCACAAACCATTTTAATGCAGATAATAATAAAAACTGAAACCCTTTCATTGTTGACTTGAACATGATTAACTCATTGCCTTAAGCCCATCGCACACACTACGATTGACTGTGATCCGATTTTGGATATAAATCGCAGTTAAAAATAATATGGGCATCTTAACAAATATATTCTACCTGATTTAGGCTTTGAAGAGTTATATGAATACTAAACATATGTTTTTGTGCACTGTCGGCCTTATACCCGGAATAAGGGCCGAATCAGTTTCAAATCATAGACAATCGTAGGACAGCTCTGACATTACTACGACTCGGAGCCGAGTGTTCATAATCAAATGCTATTACATTTTCTTCCAAAATCGGATCGCAGACCGATCGTATAGTGCGGTGGGCTTTAGGAACATATGGAATTGATGAGTGCCTACAATCAACATGGTGCTAGCATGAAACCTGAAATTTGTGTATCCTCTCTTATGGGACTCAGAAAAACATGGCTACCCATATCCATAGGATATGTATTAGTATCGTTTATTTCTCCATTCTGATTGATGATTCTGATTAAAAGTGATTGAATCTTACAAAGCCACTCACAGATATGTTTCTATGTGTGCATGTAAAATCCTACTTACTGTCTTGCTAATTCCTCTCTCTTAGAGGACCGTTTGTACTCATCCTTCAAGTGCCAATAGTTTCTAAACGGAGCCCAAGGACCCCCTGGATAAAAAAAACACATTTGAAGACAAAAGTACATCACTTTAATACTTTAACATACATCCACATCCGAAACTGGAGGTTCAAAATGTTATACACGTAAAAGTACAGATATGGTATAAGAACATGTCATCATGAACAACTACATTGATAATGGTGGCTTCTTGTAGAGTGCAAAAGGCTACATTATATGACACCTAATTAGATCCTTGCCATTTGATTGGTTGTTTGATGTTGATCATTTGTCCCATTGAACAATGACGTCATCAATCGTGCAAAATTTGATCCATTCACCGTGCAATTTTGGATCCATACGAAATTGTCCATTGCACTCGCGACCACCAACGCGTCTACTACATGCATACGCAAAAACGACTTGCCTTTGCAGCGCGCATGCGACTATCAAGTAGGCTATATTGTAAGTCCCTTAAGTTCACTCTTGTTTCTTAATTCATAAAATGTCAAATGAGAAGGATAGCTATTTTAAGGTGTCATATAAAACAAATAATGAATGTTTTTTCATTCGTGCAATGGACAGAATATTTCATTCGGTGAAAGATGAAATGATCCATTCAACTCGGCTCCGCCTCGTTGAATGGATCTTTTCATCTTTCACCTCATGAAATATTCTGTCCATTGCACTCATAAACATTCATTATTTGTATACTATTCGACAATACCCTGGGACTTCACTATATATTTCACAATCAAAGAAAAAGCATACATGTACATGTAAGATGTAATAAGATTGCCAGACTGATAGAAATCAAAAAGAGAGAAACAGTGAAGGACAGAAATGATAGCTTGGGGGAATTAAAGTGACAACAATAATAACAGATTAAGTGAGAAAGACAATACAAACACCAGAGAAAAAGAGAGAGAGCAGGGGGGGGGGGGGGGGGGAGGTGAAGGAAGAGATGTGGAAAACAAATTATAAACAGTGAAGTGCACTTACAAAATAGGATCATCTCTAGGTTGTATTTCAATCCATTTGTGAGAAAAACTCTGCAGGAAGAGAGAGAGAGATAGAGAGAAAATTATTATGCATTTACATTTTGTCTGCAGTTGTCTCAATAGCCTAATTATGCCTCTATAATCACTATATAACCCAAGCTTCAAACTGAACACAAACCATGTCCACTGAGGCCAACTATCTACATGTATGATGTGTAAAATCCACTGCAATCATATTTCATGCTTCATGTCACAAGTGTAGAATGGCACAACATCAAAATGTACCATGCATTTACACATTTTGCAAGATTCAATAAAAAATGTTATGCTGCTTCCACTACAAACTTTTATTAAAGGTTAATTCCACATTAATTAATGTGGAATTAACATTTAATAAAAGTTTGTAGTGGAAGCAGAATAACAATCAGAGGAGCAAAATACATGAAATAAACAATTTAACCACACTTTCATTATTTACAAACATGGAATGGTTGAAAGCTAATTTGTTTATATCCACTTGTGTAATTGTTTATGTCCTGTATTTTGCTCCTCTGATTGTATTTGATATCATTTCAATTGTATATAGTTACGTTGTATTTCAGGGCATCATGAAGGATCAAATTTTGTTGAATGGGTTATCCTTGTGAAATATTTATAAATCAATAATCTTTTTTTTTTTTAAATAGTAGTTACTTACATATCTCCTAGGAATGGTGGTTGATGATGCAAAGGTAGCAAAGACTTATTCACCATGGCAACCATATAGTTCTTAAACCTCAATATCCTGTGATAAATGTCTGGAAAGATAAGATATTAGTGATAAAAAATATTGTAAGGGAAATCCACTGTAACATCAAGCTGCTGTGAACAAATGTACATGTAGGAATATGAAACAAACAGGTCAGTGAAAGTAAGGAAAATCTGACCAGGAATGAGAAAATCATAAATTATTGAAGTTGCTGTCAACTTTATGATTTCCTTTATGAGCTACTCTCCATTTGCTTTTGGAGGACCATAAAAAAATTAAATTCTTGAATTTTGATGGAATGTGATATAGAAATGAAATTATGAGACTATGATTCGAATGATATGTCTCAGATATGTCTCAGGCTGGAGAAAACATTCTTTTTAGAAACAAGAGCCCCAGGGGGCACGACGCTCACCTGAGGTGGATCAATTCACATCTGGTGCATGTTCTCTCTAGCACCACCAGGAGATATGTTAGAAATTGAAACAACTAGGAGGATGTACATGAGATGATGTTAGAAATTAACATAATTCCCCCCCCCCCCCCCCCCCCAGTCTGAGCTTCCTACCAAGTTCGGTTAAATTCCAATCATGGGTTTTGGAGAAGAAGCTGAAAATGAAAAAAAGTTTATGGATGGCGGACAACTTGCCCCACGCCCCTCCAGTATGTTACCCCCACAGACCCCCTATAGGGCCACCCAGAAAAAATTAATGAACAACTTTCATTTTTCGTCTATAGAGGTATCTCCATACACAATACCAAGTCTGAGCTATTCCTGGTTCTGGAGAAGAAGATGTTTGAAATTTACATAGCTTTTACAATTGGGGGCCCTCCCCCTGGGCCCCCCTGGGGGCCACATGTACCATTTTAGCAACTTTGGGTCCCCTACCCCTAAGGATGATTCCTACCAAGTTTGGTTGAATTCCGATCATGGGTTTTGGAGAAGAAGATGAAAATGTAAAAAGTTAGCGGACGACGCACGACGCACGCCGGACGCCGGACAAATTTCCATCGCAATAGCTCACTCGAGCCTTAGGCTCAGGTGAGCTAAAAAAGTTTATGTTATCTTTTGTATTAAAAAAAATAAAAATAAAAGTACATGTAGCTCACAGACAATCATGGTGTAAAAAATTTTCCTAATCACATTTTTCTCAACAATTATTTAAGGGAGATCAATCAAGAGAAATGTTTTCTCACCTAACTCTGTTAGCTCTGCCTTGTGTATACACATTCTCTGCTCTCTTTGGACCTGTTGTACTTTCTTGAGAACTTCATGCCATGTTAGATTCACCAGGTCTTTCTGCAGAGGTGCCAGAAAACAAACATTGCAAGTCAACAACCATAACTGTTTATTAAAAACAATTGTGAAGGGAATTGTCGTAAGCATATAAACATCTAAAGAACCTCTCTGCTGTGGCTATGTGCAGTTGTCTCCGGTTCCTGGTTTTCATGCCATGTCAGATTCACTGGGTCTTGCTGCTGGGTACCGGCAGAATGACATTGCTAGTAAACAACGGAATGTATATACTGGTTATCAAAAACAATCATGACAGTAATTACTCTAGACAAGACAATCGACATGCATCCATTTCCTGTAGATACTGTTATATTTAGGCTAGTTGATTTCAGTTCAAAGTTTTCATGCCATTGTAACCAGTAGAAATGAATAACATGACAAATTCTTATTCTTAATTTTCACCAACATGTATGACCTACATGTAGTTGATCAACATTTGACGTTAGAAATCCTAGATTGTAAAGATAACACATTTTCTGAGACTTCTCTGAAGAAAACCTCAACAAAATTATTTTTTGTTATTGAAAGTTTAATACACTCTCAACTGCAAAAACTGAGTAGAGGGAGAGAGTACATATAATATAAAACATATCCATCCCTTCATTGGGCTAAACTGGAAATAGAAGCTCCAGCACACTACGAATCACCAGTAGATGAAAAGCCTTGATATGAAATATCTGGAACAGACTTGGCACATATGCCAAGCAAGCAGTTATCATTTTAGCTCAAACTTTCTCCAATTATAAAGGGTATATGTTTTAGGCTTTTACATGTAGCAACTAAACCCTAAGGCCCGGATTCACAAAGGGGCAATTCCATAAAGTCGGACGTACATTTCAGACACTTGAATGAGTCACAGTAGGAAAATTGAATACAATCTATCAATTTTTATTTGACCAATATGTAACATCTAATGGGTAAAAAGCAATTACAGATATAAAAGAGGCACCATCACTATAACGACCTTGTACTAATTAAAAAACATTGCCAGGTCGGACGTACGCAGAAAAGTGGGTTTTTCTGACATTTTAATTTCATCTGGAAATCTCTGTGAAGTGTGTGGTTTTTTTCTTAAAATTCATCCATAACTATTTCAATTAGATGTTAAATGATAAGAAATAGCAAGAAAAATGTCTTGTTTCCACTTTCAAATAATAAATATTTATGTTTGTTCTCAGTGTCGGACGTACAATGTCGGACGTACAGGACTGCCATGTCGGACGTACATGTATAAATGTATATTTGATACATACATTTTGCCAGTAATTAAGTGTTTATTATCATGATAACTGATTAAACTTGTCTTACATCACAAATGAATTACCCTACATGTAGAAATAGAGCACACTCTAAAAGATGAACACTTTTTTTTTCTAACTTCATATATGTATGAACACCATTCCAAGTAAACCCAGAACTCCTTTCTCATATCTTGCTACAATAAAACAACAATAAAACAACAATAAAAACAGGAGATATCTAACAAAATAATACACTGTACTAACCTAGATAGACTGACACTTTGTAATAAACAGGCATACCCTTATGATATTAGCTCTGGAATCCCTTTCCCCTTCAAATTAAATAAATGAAAAAATGAAGATGCCAATAAACTCTTACTGTGAGGCTTGATAACATTTATAATAGTTTAAACTGTATACTCTTTAGCAGTATATTTTGTAAGTGAAATATGTACTGGTACATTTCATAACTACATATTGTCTCATCATAATTCAACAGACCGGCACATACATGTAATTACAGAAATGTATTGTAAAGTTCTTATTCATTAAACCTGTAATTTTTCATGTCTTTGAAATGGCACAAACAAAAAATCTAAACACACAGAACAACTATCATGTGCACCCTTACAATTCCTTTTTCAGGTAAGGGCAGGGGACCTTGCAAAAAGAGATGAAAGGCTTAAATAGTGAAACTCCACTGTCCCCTGTGGCCAGCAACTACAGGTGGATTAAATTTTAACATCTTTTCTGAAATAGAAAATTTGATCAGCGGTGTCTGGCCATTTCCAATATCTGCCTGTTGCATGCATGACATTGACTTTGAGATCTGCATTATCTGCACCAAATTGTATCACTTCACCTGGGAAAGTTTTTCCCTGATAAGCAACTACATGTAACACCTGGTCCTCAACTCGTATTTGTAGTTCATCACTTGCAGGACCCTCATCATCAGAAGATTCATCCATGCTGTCGATGGAATCATTCAGGTCCTCCTTCTCCTCTCTGATGCGGACATGCTTGTACTCAGTTGCATCGGACAAATCACTGACCAACAAAGTGTTGCTTTCCAAGGGGCACCACACTGTGTATCTTGTGGGTGTTTGGCACAGGGATCGTGGTTTCCCAGTATGTATCCAAAACTTCTTGCTTCTGTGCAATCTCCTTGTTTCTGTGCAATCTCATCTTTAAAGATAAAGATGATGCCGATGGTTGGATTTCTTTGGACAGATATTTCATTGAAATCTATCGGTGTTGAAGCATTGCCCTTTCCACTCCGCACAAATCTCCATAGGACCTCTTCACCGTACCTCCTAGTCCATCCACCACACCTTTGCGATGGGAAGTGGCGAAGAAGTGACACTTTAGCGTGATGTTTAAGTCATCCTCCCACTTGGTCAAGTTGGAAAACAGGAACCTCTGTTTGAACTGGGAGCTGGCACCATCGGAGACCACATTTGACCGTGCTTATCGAAGGATGCTTACTCTTGAGCTTTAAAAGAATTTGCTCCATCATTGTGTAGACACTAAGTTTGTTATGTTGAAGCTCATCAGATACAACAACTACATGTATGCTCTCCCTGGTGTCTGGATCTGCCCTTATCCAAGCATGAGCTGTAAAGAGGGTCACTTGTCCATGGCTCCAGTGAGCTGATTGGATCTCGTTCTGTTCAGATAGGGTCGCATTCTCTGAGAAATCCACTTGCAAAAGTATCTCTTCTCCACCCACTTTCTCCTTCAGTTCCTCGATGAAAGTGGCCTGCTTTCATTTTACATACACATGTACATGTACCAGGAAAGGTTTTAATTTGTCGCTTTAGCTCATCAAAGGCCTCTTGTGCAGTTGCCAGTATTTTCATTTTGTGGACTCCCACAGTTGTCTGCCACCGATATTTAACAGGTACATTGTATGTCACTCTCAAGAGGTGGTCGATATTGCTTGATGTTCTCTCGACACGCGTTGGGCGCTCCATGGACTCTTTAAAGCCAGCATCACAGACAATGGCATCAGTGAAGGCAGAAATATTTTCAGTGAGATCAATGCATTTACTCAGTGCAAGGAGAATGAGACTGACATTTTCATGGTATGTACACACACAGACGTTGTGTGGTATGGCACCAAAATGTTTCACATGTTTCGGCCTCATAAAATCTAATATTTTTCAGCATCATTCTGAACAGTAATAAAGATCTGGATGAACTTGGGGAATTAAGTAATTAATCAATTTAATTAATTAATTAATGAAAGTGGACACTTGTAATGATGTAGACAAGGGGTGATACATGAACAAGGCACTTAGCCACTTTAATGTGGCAGAAATTAATTCACTTTGAATGCAGTGTCGGACGTACAGGAAAATTGATGTCGGACGTACAAAAAAAGTGTACGTCCGACCACACATTTTTTTCTTAATTAGAGATAATTAGATTAATTTAATGTACTGTCTATGCAGAGGGTCTAAAACTTGCTTTGCGCAGAGATCCTGCCATTCATTAGGTAATCTGTCTTTTTGTTACATTAAAAAATGATGTTTTTTGGTGTTGGACGTACATGGCCTAGTAGTAGTAATATCAATTAGCAATTACGCATAATTTAAAAAGTCATATATTTTCTAAATTATTGTCATGGATACTTACTGTTATACTGTTTGCATCTATCATGGTAATGGATGTCAGTCAACTTATTTTCTTTTTTTAAACTAAGAAATTGGTTTGTGCAACACAGTGGTAATAAGTTAGCTTTGATTTATTCCTCGGATTTAGAGGGGTCTGGTGACCTTGAACTTGGTCCAGTCTATTTGAAACCTAGATTTCCTGACAGTATATATTATTACCTTTAGAATGATATATTATTTTGACCAATTTGATGATTTTAAAAATTTGACCTACTGGTTGACGTGTTTATGGAATTTCACAAAGGTGGTAATAGATTTGTACCATGGTTTATGCAGATTTTGTGGTATAAGTGCGCTTGATTTTGCGCGTACAAAAAATAGAAAGATCCAATAATGAACGCGCGTGATAAGCAAAGTACGCATAAACCATGGCATAAACCACGGTCTAAACCATGGCAACTAGCGTAAAATTTGCGTACTTTGCTTATCACGCGCGTTCCTTATTGGATCTTTCTATTAAAGTGTACGCGCGAAATCAAGCGCACTTATACCACAAAATCTGCATAAACCATGGTACAAATCTATTACCATCTTTGTGAATTCGGGCCTAAAAGGGCCACGATATTTTGGGGCTCTCTTAGCTGGAGGTGGGCAGATTCAACCCACACCCCTCCCCCTCTTGGGATCCCGGCCATTGAGTGACAAAAAATTCTGGTACAGTGGTGCAACTTTGGACACTGTGCGGTACTCGTCGGTCAAAATTTTATTTATTTAGTAGCAAAAGATGTGTAAGACTATAGAGTCATGGAAGCTTGCACTAAGGGGCGTGGATTCTGCCCTACCCCCAACCCCCCCACACTTTTTAAGGTTAAGGTCATACAATAAATTCAATGTTCCACTCATCTTTTTCAAACACCACCACCTATAAATAACATCTAGTCATACTCACGGATGAGATTTTGAGTGCTTTTGTATAGAAGGCTCTGATCTCCCAGAAATGGAATGCGTTATAGAGGACCCTCAGGAGACGATGTAGCCAAAAGATCCCAGCGATGATGAGACAGATCACGATGACACTGGAAGGACTGTATTAAAGAGATGTGATGTTAAGAAGTTATATGTATTTAACCCATGGCCTACTGAGAGATGGGCAGGTGACCCAACAATTTCTCAAGCAACGTTTCTTCTGGGCTATACACGTATGTGTACTTCATCAAAGATATATACATGTACATGGAGGGTAATAAAGGTTTCGACACTTATCGGCCTCAGTGCATATGCCAGCCAGCCCCCCCCCCCCAATGTAACTCTCAATCTACAAAATTTTCAATTTTTTTTACAGGAGGTCCATTGCATACAGACCTGCAAATTTCAAAACGGCAAAAAAAAAAGAAGAAAAAAAGTCAGTATGGAGCCTGAGGTGTGGGACTTGGTTGAGGTCGAGGTTGAGGGTTAGGGTTAGGGATACATGTAGGTGTAGAATTAATTCCAGTGCTGAAGTTCGGAATTTGGTTTGTGATAGAAATTGATCGCAGAGTAATTTATTGTACACAGAGCATGGGGTGCAAAATCTAGGCCATTTACTCTTTATTCACTACGTACTGAAACCCTCGACTGCCACATTTTTTTAAATATGTATGTTCCATTCACATCGTATGTGTGAAAAAAATAAGACTGTAGCAGTCCACTGTCTGTTCTATTGGGTGACGAAAGCAGAAAAAGAGCAAAACTTACATTCATTATGACGAAAAGTCATTGTATGAAAATGTACAGAATGCAAAATCTCTAACAATTATGTATGTCCATGCACGGAGGAAAAGCACACGGCATCTCCATTTGATTTTGCTTGGAATCATTGTTCAAGTTCAGAAGAAAACAAATGTGCTAGCCATCCCAAGCCAAATTTCCAGAGGTTAAGTAAACAGTGAATTTCCTTTCCATCTCCATTGTTTCAGTACATTGGGTGTATCATCTCATAAAATGGAAACCATTATTAAAACATAGACTTCTGGAAATAACCATTGATTGGCATAGGTGAAATTAAAAGTTACAATAGTATAAAACCAGAAGCTCTTGCAAATCCTAACAATTGTTTCTGCAGCAAAAACCTTTGGCATATTGCAAATATTCCATATTGTAATCCAATCCAATCCAATAACACTCACTGGCAACAGTCTATTTCATGCGACAGCTTGTAGTTTGACAGCATCGTCTATAAGCACACCTACGTACATGCATAATGCACTCTTTTTCTGAACAATAACCCGTTAGCAAATTTTTTTCCTCATATAATATGAATTTCAAGTGGCTTTGAATGGGAGTATTCTGTCTTCAAAGTATTAACATAATGACATGTATTCTGCAATAAAATAGACACAGTGATAAGCAGACGCAAAGGTATTAACATGTATATTGTATGTGTAAACCAATCCTTACACCAAATGTACAGTTCACTTTGTTTTAGATTCGTAAAGGTACTGGCAGCATGTACATGCATGAACTTTGATTTCAAAGCCTTGTTCACATTTGCTGCAGGAAACCACAGGGGCGAAATTAGCCGCAAAAGCGCTTCATATTTCTGTATCTAACAAGATAAGTGAGTGCGAGTAGGATCTACATGTACGTTGCAAGCAGCCACTTATTTTTATCCCCTCTTCATTCATTTATATGTTAAAAAAACACCCTGTGGATTACCGTGTGATTGAGCCTTTAACCCTTTCAGGACAGGAATTAGGTAAGGGCTAAATTGATCACATTCTGTTCTTCAAATTGGCAACAGTAATATTTTTCTTTTTATTGCTACATGCTTCTAATAAGGTGTAATGTCTTTGAAAACAATATATATCGTTACAAATTCTGTCGAAAAGTTGAAAAAGTTGCCAATTAGGATAAAAACCAATAATTTTTAATGTCTCGAACAACATTTAACAAATTCATAGTGACGAAGCTTTTCGACCTGCACTCATCGGGTCACAACGCAGGAATGAGAGAATACAAGAAAATACAAAAGAAGGGTGTGTATAGCGACCCGGGTATGATCCGGGCACGCTAGAATAATCGAAGCGCTTGTACAAACTCCTTTTGTCGGCACAATAGCAGATCTCTCGACTAAATGAACAACGCTTCTAAGAAGCGAAGATGTTGAAAGCTGCGTGCTCGGGCAACAATAGTGAACTGAGCCGGGTTATACGCCTTGGAACAAGCCGGACTATTTAGCAAGTGCTGACCAATAGCAGAGTCGCTGTGACTGCGGCATTGAACATTAGCGACGCTAGCAGCGGTTTTGCAGTTACACTTCGGCTGTGCTCGGCTACCAGCTGATGTCTGTCATACCACGGATGGTACGTGCTGTTTAATGCGGTCCGCTAGACGCTGAGATGTACGGCCAACATAGACGGCTTCACACCGACAATGATACTCACCGACAATGATACTGATAAACGACATTGCTCATTTGGGGGGAAGGCAGTACATCCTTGCGAACTGCGGGTAGCATTCTATTAGTAGAGAACACGACACGCGTAGCCACGGCAAAGTAACAGCGCGACACTGTATGCTTAATATCGCGCGCATACTTATCAGACACTTTACCTCGCCAAGGTAATTTGAGGTAGACCGGGCATTTATTGGGCCCATACACAGGGCGAGTCCGCGAATCAATGGTACGCTGCACAACGCGATCAATGAAGCAATCAAGCTCCGGATAGCCATTGTCTCGTAAGATTTGCTTGATGCGAAGAAGCTCAGGGTTGAGCTTACACGGAGAACAAATTTGCAAGGCGCGACACACTAAGCTATTAATCAAACCAGTTTTATACGATGTAGCACTATACGAATCCCATCGCGTGTACTGGCCTGTAAACGTAGGTTTACGATATACGGACGTGAGAAGTTTGCCGTCACTCTTCTCAACCAGTACATCCAAAAATGGAAGCGCGTTAGACTGCTCCATCTCACATGTAAACCGAAGCGCCGGATGAAGCGAGTTGAGTTGTGTAAGAAAGTCCTTGCACGCAGCGCTTGAATCAAACATAGCAAAGGTATCATCAACGTAACGAAAGTAGGTGAGCGGGGTAAGGCTCGCTATACACACCCTTCCTTGCCGACAAAAGGAGTTTGTACAAGCGCTTCGATTATTCTAGCGTGCCCGGATCATACCCGGGTCGCTATACACACCCTTCCTTGCCGTCAAAAGGAGTTTGTACAAGCGCTTCGATTATTCTATCGTGCCCGGATCATTACCTGGTCGCTATACACACCCTTCCTTGCCGACAAAAGGAGTTTGTACAAGCGCTTCGATTATTCTAGCGTGCCCGGATCATACCCGGGTTGCTATACACACCCTTCCTTGACTTTTGTATTTTCTTGTATTCTCTCATTCCTGCGTTGTGACCCGATGAGTGCAGGTCGAAAAGCTTCGTCACTATGAATTTGTTAAATGTTATCTTTAAGTTTTGTAGTACCAATCGTCTGTTTGTATATTTTAAGCAACGGTACACCAAGGAGCAGTTGCAAGAAATTAACAATGTCATCCGATTAAAGGGTAAAGTCAGAAGTGGTAAGTTCACCGTACAATTTCTGCATGAATGTCTACGCTCTAAGGTTGCGCCTAAGTGTATCTCTACCCGTATAGAGAGGGCTAAAGTTACGCCTAGTCCTTCGATGGAACGCGCGTTCATACTCGATGAAATTAAGAAGACTGAGGACCACAATGAATGCTTGTGACGTGGCATTCGTCGTGCGTGGTCTGGAGTTCGCAGTTTCATATCTCTTTTTGATTTGATTCGCTTGGCTAGGTATATTGCGTCCATCGATGTCAAGATGGAAGATAAAACCCGCGCTAAGCATTCCCGCATTATTGCGTCGCTGAAGCAGCACCGATTCGGCAGCGCTATTAAGGACACTGCTGTACATGTTTTGAATCTTTCCGATTACAAGCTCTCCGAAACTGAAGAATTTGTGCTTGCGCACGGGTTCAATTTCGGCATACCCAAACCTCACATTAGCCGTGAAGAGGTGTTTGCGGAATTCGAACTCCTCTATTCACAGCTAATGCGGCACAATCCTACTTGCAAGGATGACGCAGCTTCAGCCAAGGCGCGTTTGGCTGATCTCGCGCACTCGTATTGTGGCATACCCAACGACATGTCCGATTTCCATATGACGCGTGAATGTATGACGGCTGTGCGTGGTCTTAGATCTAACAAAGACATTCACATTTGTAAACCCGACAAAGGCACCGGTGTTGTTCTTTTGAATAAGCGTGATTATGTTGGTAAGATGATGGATGTTCTTGATGATGATTCAAAATTTCGGTGCATTGGTCCTGCATGTAGTCACGATCGGACCAGTTGCCTCGAGGGTAGGTTGCAGCGCTACCTGCTAGAATTGCGTAAGAATGATCAGCTAGCACATAATATTTATGACAGGATCCGCCCCCGCATGGCTCTCAGCACCCCCGTATGTATGGCTTACCGAAGACACATAAAGCCAATACCCCGCTCCGCCCTATTCTCTCCATGACTGGTTCAGCACAGCATGAACTGGCTAGGTGGTTGAGTGAGCTCCTGCAACCTGTGCTTGAGCGATACTCAACCTATGCAATTAAGGACTCTTTTACATTTGCTCGGTCGGTTCGTCAGATGGTAATTAGTGAATCTGTCTCTTTATGTTCATTTGATGTCTGTAGTTTGTTCACCAACGTGCCACTAAAGGAGACCATTGATATCTGTGTCTCCGCCCTCTACCATGGTGATTTGGATGAACCTCCTATCCCTGAATCCGTGTTTGTTGAACTAATGAAACATGCTACAAGTGCTGTCGAGTTTAGCTTTAATGATATCATGTATTCGCAGATCGATGGTGTTGCTATGGGTTCCCCGTTGGGCCCCGTGCTTGCTAATATCTTTGTTGGCTTTCATGAAGCCCGCCTTCATGAAAACATCACTGATCCTAGCCTTATCCCGCTCACCTACTTTCGTTACGTTGATGATACCTTTGCTATGTTTGATTCAAGCGCTGCGTGCAAGGACTTTCTTACACAACTCAACTCGCTTCATCCGGCGCTTCGGTTTACATGTGAGATGGAGCAGTCTAACACGCTTCCATTTTTGGATGTACTGGTTGAGAAGAGTGACGGCAAACTTCTCACGTCCGTATATCGTAAACCTACGTTTACAGGCCAGTACACGCGATGAGATTCGTATAGTGCTACATCGTATAAAACTGGTTTGATTAATAGCTTAGTGTGTCGCGCCTTGCAAATTTGTTCTCCGTGTAAGCTCAACCCTGAGCTTCTTCGCATCAAGCAAATCCTACGAGACAATGGCTATCCGGAGCTTGTCATTGATCGCGTTGTGCAGCGTACCATTGATTCGCGGACTCGCCCTGTGTATGGGCCCAATAAATGCCCGGTCTACCTCAAATTACCTTGGCGAGGTAAAGTGTCTGATAAGTATGCGAGCGATATTAAGCATACAGTGTCGCGCTGTTACTTTGCCGTGGCTACGCGTGTCGTGTTCTCTACTAATAGAATGCTACCCGCAGTTCGCAAGGATGTACTGCCTTCCCCCAAATGAGCAATGTCGTTTATCAGTATCATTGTCGGTGAGTATCATTGTCGGTGTGAAGCCGTCTATGTTGGCCGTACATCTCAGCGTCTAGCGGACCGCATTAAACAGCACGTACCATCCGTGGTACGACAGACATCAGCTGGTAGCCGAGCACAGCCGAAGCGTAACTGCAAAACCGCTGCTAGCGTCGCTAATGTTCAATGCCGCAGTCACAGCGACTCTGCTATTGGTCAGCACTTGCTAAATAGTCCGGCTTGTTCCAAGGCGTATAACCCGGCTCAGTTCACTATATTGTTGCCCGAGCACGCAGCTTTCAACATCTTCGCTTCTTAGAAGCGTTGTTCATTCAGTCGAGAGATCCGCTATTGTGCCGACAAAAGGAGTTTGTACAAGCGCTTCGATTATTCTAGCGTGCCCGGATCATACCCGGGTCGCTATACACACCCTTCCTTGACTTTTGTATTTTCTTGTATTCTCTCATTCCTGCGTTGTGACCCGATGAGTGCAGGTCGAAAAGCTTCGTCACTATGAATTTGTTAAATGTTATTTTTAAGTTTTGTAGTACCAATCGTCTGTTCGTATAAAAACCAATAATTTTTAATGTCTCGATGTGTTGCCAATTTAAGGATTTTACAGCTTACTCTCCTTTTTAAAGGGCCCCTGCAACCAAACACAACCCAAATGCAAGTTTTTTACTTTTGATGTGCAGGGATATATATACAGCTAATATTCTGTTATTCAAACATCTAGATATGTTTCATAGATTTTTAATTGTTTTTTGAAATATTTTTTCCAACCTAAGCTCTACCCTAAAAAAAAGCTCCAGATCCATTTCTGCAATGACATCATCTGTCAATCATCAGTCAGCTGCACAAACATTATACAATAGACAGTGGAATGTAACTTCCCCCAGTTCAGCACACAATAGAATTGCATGCTTTCAAGGAATACCTCCTTTTTACCATTCTTTTCCTGGTGACGTTACAGCATGTCTGACATAGCAACTACTATGTAGGAATTGTATGGTCTATGAGAACAGATGGTCTTAGCTCACTAATGATTGACAGATGATGTCACTGCAGGAATGAGATCTGGGGCCTGTTGCATAAAACTTTTTACATAAATCTTGATCGTTACATAAATCTCCGCACAAGCTATGTCATGTACATCTGAAGTTTATGTCGTGATTCACGGATTTATGTCATGAATCATGACATAGATCATGACATAAATGTTTTATGCAACAGGGCCCAGGAACATTTTTTTTAGGGTGGAGCTTAGCAGTTTTGAGAAAATGATTAAAAAAAATATTTAACTAGATGATTCTCAACTGCGCGCAGTCGAAATTTATGCCTCCACCCTTGCCAGATCAGAAATATATCGCACATTCATGTTGTTTTGTTTTAAATTTTGATTGAACCAGAATAACAAGCCTATAATTACATGTTAATTGATCTCTTTTGACATTTGACCTTACATCTTATAACCCAAAAATCTAATCACTTTATCTCCTCCTAGTCATGAATACAAAAAAAAAAAGGTAAAAAAAAAACAGTTGATGGCTCAAACTGTTCTTGAAGTATAGTGATAACCAGAATAAAAACCCTCTAATTACATGTTAATTGACCTCTTTGACATTTGACCTTACACCTTATAACCCAAAAGTTTGATCACTTTATCTCCTCTAGTCATGAATACAAAATAGTTGAGATATGGTGATAACAAACTTAGGTAAAAAAACATTAATTGTATAATGAACACTATGACCTGTCACCTTTGACCTACATGTATGTGAACAAAAATCTAATCAGTTCGTCTCATTATGGTGATGCATACTACCGGTAGTTACAAGTTTGAAGTTAATGGATCAAATGGTTCTTGAGATATCACAATAATGTTAAAATCTGCAAATTGACCTCTATGACATTTGACCTCTATGACATTTGACCTTTGACCTTTGACCTACGTACCCCAAAATCTAATCAGATCGTGTTTCTATGGTGATACATACTAGTACCAAGTTTGCAGTTCATACATGTACATGTACCTCATATGTGACCAGGCACCACAAAACCACAAAAAAGTCGCCAGATATGAATGTTTAGTTAAGGTCCGATTCTGAAAGAGCAGATTCTCAGCTTTAAAAATGATATAACATTGGACGTTCCTAACTCACTGTACAAAGAGAAGAATGCACAGTCCCTCATAATGTTACTTCCGAGAAATAGGGTTTAAAGTTTGCAGTCTATTGAAGCACTCTGACTTGCAAGGTGTTGTGCTAAGGTGACAAAAGGAGGATTAGAACTCAATGAAAATTTCTACAAAGGGATTATCAGATTGTCCTAAAACTTGGTATACTGATTAGTCATATCCTGTTCATCATAGTGCACAATTATCAATGCAAGAACTTACTCTGTTTAAAATTTATGGGAGATCAAAATAAGACAAGTATTCAGGGTCGTAAAAGAAAAGTAATACAACAAAATCCAGAGAAGACACACATAAGTCTAATAAAAAAACTGTCAAAAATACCACTTTTAGATGCCTCCAAATTTTTAGATTACTTAGAAAAAAGTATACTCTTTCAGGAAATACCCAAAACTAAAATTTGACGATGCCAACCAAAAACACATTGATTGAGCTCTAACTGAAAATCACAGTGCAACTTTTTGGTGGTATTGTGGTGGTATTGTGGTGCCTGGTCACATATGGTTCTTGAGATATCGCATTAACGAGGCTAACACCTGCAATTTCAGAAATTGACCTGTGACCTTTGACCTTTGACCTACATACCTTAAATCTAATCTGGGGCTGTATTCTGAAAACGATGTCTTTTATGTCAGTAAAACAAAAAAAATCAAAATCAGGACAAGTTGTTGGTTAATGATTGCGCAAAGATGGCTGTGCTAGCGTAAAATTAAAAGAGACATTCGTGCAAGCACCAATGATTAGTGTTTATTGCGCGCAATTTCAGTTTGTTATGACAATTAACATAGTTTTCCTTAACATAAAAGATAACATAGTTTTCAGAATACTGCCCCAGATCCTCTTCCTATGGTGATACATACATGTACTAGCACCAAGTGTAAAGTTCATACCTCAAATGGTTCTTGAGTTATCGCTAGAAAGAGGCTAACACCTGAAATTTCAGCAATTGGCCTCTTTGACCTTGACCTACGTACCTCAAAATCTAATCAGATCATCTTCCTAGCACTAAATTTGAAGTTCATAACTCAAATACATGTAGTTCTTGAGCTTTCGCTAGAACGAGGCTAACACATGAAATTTCAGAAAATGGCCTCTGTGACTTCGACCTTTGACCTACATGTAAGTACCTCAAAATCTAATCAGATCATCTTCCTAGCACTAAATTTGAAGTTCATAACTCAAATACATGTAGTTCTTGAGCTTTCGCTAGAACGAGGCTAACACATGAAATTTCAGAAAATGGCCTCTGTGACTTCGACCTTTGACCTAAGTACCTCAAAATCTAATCAGATCATCTTCCTAGCACTAAATTTGAAGTTCATACCTCAAATACATATGGCCAATTTCACAATCAGTGGTGTAAAACACAGTATTGGCACTAATTGGTGTAGAACTATCATATACATTGAAAGATGTGCATTATTTTTTTCCATAAACTTACCCTCCCTAGTGTCTACCTTGGGTACCTTAAGAAACTTCTCTTAGTTTTTCTTTCAGATGTGACGGACACTTATGTGCTTGAAATCAGACACTTTTGGTGTACTCGCTCTGACATAGTTTTTTTGTCAGAGTGAGCATTTTAAATTGTTTATTCCTTTCCATTATTTTTGTTGTTGTTGTGATAGACAAGTGTCCAATATTAAATGCCATTATGTTTTCCAGGTTCTGCTTTGTCTTCTTTCAAGACTGAAATTGTTCAAACTTTACGTTTCGGAGGTGACATTTTCCGTTAACAATTAACCCCTCTTTTGAGTAAGCTGCTGTTCATAATTAATAACAGTGAACATTGTTAATTACTATCAAAACAGAAAAGTAAGCGATCTAACTTTACTTTGGTCAAAAGATTATTTCATTTAAATAAGTTTGTTTTTTTTGGTTAGCATTTATAAATTTATGTTAACTTTTCCGTTAACTTTTATGTCACCTCCGAAACAACATTTTTATACATTTGATTTTATATTCTTGACATCAATTATACATTACATTTATGAAAAATGTAACATATTCCCTAACACTATCTATGAAGGAAAGAAACACTTGTCACCTCCGAAACAACTGTCACCTCAGAAACAACAAGTGTATAATATCTGATAATTTCTTAAAGACAAAACACTTTTGTTAAATATTGTCCAATTGACAGAAATCCCCTTTGGATGAGAATCCTAATATGACAACAGAAAGTGAGAATTTCCAATAGATTAATGTAGGATATAATAAAAACGAAAAATTGCCGTCTCCGAGGTGACAAAATACTGTTAACAAGACTTTTTGCTCATTTCTATTGAAAGGAAACCATATGTGACCCGCCGCCTCAAAACCTACAATAAGTCGCACGGACCACAACGTAGCAAACAGCCCAAAATAGTAAATTTGCTTGGATCAGTCGATTTTCTGTTTTTGATAGAAATGGGTAGTTTCATTATCATTCTATCATGTCTCAAGTTTGTGAGTCGTAATTCGACTTAGAAATATGTTTTGGGGGCATTTTAAAATGACTCCTTTTTTTTCACCTGTCGAGCTAATGAATGTTTGGAGAGCTTTTGTAATACTTTCATTCAATGCCAAATTACTACTTTACCTCTAAAGGTATTAAATTGATTTTTGGAGTGAGTAATGAATAGGTCCTCCTTAAGCAGCGTGTCAAAATTCAGCCTAATCTGATAATCCCTTCATACCGATTGCTATTGCCATTTGAATACCCAGTTTTACTTGGGCGCACACAGAGAGCGAGAGTTTAGCACTCTTTTGTTCCGAACTTAAATGGCCATTTTCTCTGAATAGGAGTTATTGATTGCTGGTTACATACTGATTCTAAATGTGATATTTAAAGGTGTTATCATTGAGTAAACTAGGCAAGTGATATACCATTGGAAAGCTGAGAATCTCTACTTTCAGAAAAAGTATAAAACCAAAAAAATAATTTTGGATACTTATTGTAGGTTTTGAGGCGTTGGGTCACATATTATGTTCACAAATAGTTTCATTTATTTTGGTAACTTACATGTACGTCTCAAAGTGGAGATATTAACTAACACACTCTAACTTTCTTTTTGATTAATTCACTGCATGTTTTAGGGCAAATTTACATTTTTTCCTCTTTTTGAACAAAGAGCATGCACAAAATGCATCTATCTGTTGTATACATGATACTGTAATCAAGATCAATTCTCCTGTTCCAGTTCAGTAAACATCTAAATGCTTTAACCTCAAATACATGATTTCCAACTAACAATTTAGTTGTGAAGATTTTAGCAAAACAGCTTTCCACGTATATTGCCTTTCCTTGTGTTTCGGAGGTGACATCGTTTGTTAACACCATATTGTTACATGGAAGTGAAAGGCAAGACTTCAATTCCTTTTCATTACTTAGGTAACATTTTCTAACACATTCAATATCTACTAAATCAATAGAACAGAAGTGCTTTTTGTAGTCCTAGCTCACCAGAGTTATCTGGATACCATCGTAATACATGTGACGGTTTATGTCCTATTCTACAATCTTTAATGTAACAAAAAAAAAAGGTCCTACAAGTGTACCTTACCAGCACATGGAAATAATCCCAGGCTTAAATCTTATGAGCTGGCGACTACAATTCCTTCTTATTAATCAACAAAATGATAGATCAGCATTATAACCATGGGGAAGACTAAACAAAAACTGCAAGTGAAGCTATTGAGTGGCATGCCTGCAACACCCAGTGGTCCATCGAGGTCAACCATTTAGAGGCATAAACTTAAGTCAGACTAGTATAATCAATGTTTTAAATTGACATTTCAAATCAAAGATGGCTCGTGTGACTGCTCTGGTTCATTATGATTTTTTACTTTGATACCCAAATATGATAACAATATTTTTTTTAATACAATATCTTTATTTCCTGATCCATTTTGGTCTTATTAAAGGGTTTCTGAGACCAGCTATGTCTGCAAACTTTTGAATGATTTATGGGATAGTTTCTGTTTTGAAAGTAGAAATAATTAGTCTATTGAACTTGTTGTTTGTAAGTCCCTTTGAAATGAAGAACATGACTGAAGGGAAAGAAATCATTCACAGGGAAATTAATTAACATTCAATTGGAAGTTGAATATTAAATGAGTTTATTGTTGACAACTGTTCATGTTTAAGATTGAAATGACTAATCAATCAACTCTGTATTAGCATTCACTTGGAATTTTAATTTTAAATGAGTTTTAATGTTGATATCAGTCAATATAATGACTGAACTGAGTAATCCATTGGTTGGGCATTAGCATTCTCTTGGAAGGAGTTTGATATTGACAACAATATTTGGTGCAACATCTTGTCAAAGGTCCATTTTGCACAAAACTTGGCAAAATGTATTCACTTGAATGTCATTTTTTATACATGTACACATGTTATAACCATGTAATGTTATTGGAAAACAATAACATGATAAACTTCTTCTTGAATTTTTATTTGTTTTTATTTATTCACATAAAAGATGGACTGTTAATGACATTGTATTTTTAAAATTGTTGTGGTTATGTAACAATAACAACTTAAGTAAACAGAGGAACAAAGTCCCCAGTACTGGAAAGGGAGAGGTCCAAAACAAGATTTCTAGACTTTAGATCTCAGTATAATTTCGGTGAGGTTTTTCGTTATTACAATGTTTAATCACATAATTTGGTTATCAGCACTCAAATTTCAAGGAAATAATATGCTTCCTTAATTTCCCTTTCCCAGTTTCAGTCCCTTATAAGGATATATGAGACCAGTTTGCTTCCGGACCGTCTGTGAAATTTATGGGGAAAATTATTGGGGCAATTTCATGATTAGTAACGTTACACTTTATCAAATTTTAATATTTTTGATACAGATAATTCAATAGCTTTTTCATCTGAAGTCCTACTCTTGCAAATATATATTCACCTAACAAAGGTCTACAGTACATAAAGAAACCAAAAGTAAATAAATAAAATAAGAGCTGTAATGAGAATGGTTGATGACAGTTACATGTAGTAACATTACAAAAAAAGGACATGAGAAACAAACCAAAGTTTTTGAAAAAAATATTCCTCCTTATTGTATTGTACGTCAAACTTGTAGTCATATCAGTATTACTTCTTAAATGATGAGAAATGTTACCCCAACTTGCTTAGAGATTGTATCACTCAATTTGTTTAAATAGAGCCCAAAACCTTGGTTAGTAACATTACGGTTAGTCACGTTACAGTTTGTCCAGTACTACATTGTACATATTTGAGATTTTTATACATTTTCAACAACTTATTATTGCCTACTTTCTTTTAAATTGGTGAGACTAAATGCCCTACAATTACATATATCTAATCAAAAAATTCACAAAATATGCAGTATATTTCTGTCTATGACTAAAAATCTGTGAAGTCCCATCTGTCTAAATTTGAGTATGGTTCGGATTCTTCTATAAGGGGCAATATTAAACAAATTGTTTTTGGCGAGTATGAAACCCCTTTGTAAAAACAATTCCTGTATTTATTTAAACCCCAAAAATCGACCTGAATTTGAGAAAGAGCAAAAATAAAGTTTGGCCTGATGTCCACTTAATCATGGAATTGCCCATTGAAACAAAAAACAAACATAAGTAATCAAAATTTTCCCCTCAATTTCACAGACAAGCATGACGCTCTCTTCAGCTCTCTTCAGCTCGGAAACACAAACTGCGTTGTCTCAACGAAACTGTAAAAAAACTGTTGTGATTACTGATAGAACAAATTACAATGTAAAGCAAACTATGAATCATCCATTATGGTGACAGCGAATAACTAAATGAAATGAAAAGTAAGAAGTGAAGAAAAAGCTCACATTTGAAAGTTATAGCCTTGGGGAAACACATGAATGTTCACAAATAGTAAACATCCCAGTAGCTGTGTTGCCTGTGTGTTGTTAACATCAAATGTCACCTCCGAAACAATTGGGTCTTTCTAATCTTATACTGATTACTCTCAAAAATGACTAACACACATTAATGGCAGGTAATTTTCAAGCAATTTAGAAAGATAATCAAAATGTACATGTAGCTAATATTAATGTCAATAGTTTAAATGAATCTTGTGTAGAAAATTAACTCTGAACCAAATTCCTTGCAGCAGTATTGAAACATTTGTATAGTGGCTGTCAAGTGTGATAAAGAATTCCTCAACATACTAAAATCAATTTATACATTTGACCAAGTGCCAAAAAATAATATCCTCAAATTAAACAAGATCTTTTGCTTTGTTATTCATATATGAATATTTCAACACCATGTTAACAATTGTATGTCACCTCCGAAACAAAGCAATTCTTTCCTGGTGCTGTGGGATGAAATGTACCGAGAGCAAAGAAACATGATTAAAATGATCTTACACCCTCATCTTAATTTAAGTTAGAATGTGGAGTGGGCATGTTTCTTCAGATGACAATATTTAGCTCGTGTCCTTCACCCATACGATAGGCAAACTACTCATGCGAATTATCAAAGTGTCAAAAATACTGGTTCTGTGTGATTTTTCTACTTGAAATGGAGTTAATTTCTTTGTTCTTGAATTGTAGCTATTAAAAACATTGATAAAAATGAAGATGTTTTGTCTTATTGTCACTTATTTACAACAAAGTTATTGACAGAGAAAACCACAAAATGTGGTCCATTGTCTGGAAAGGGTTAATGGTGCCAGACAGAGACTAATTTTCTGAACATTTGAAAGCACTCACTTCTTGGCACATTGTTCTAGAGGTATGATGGCATCTGGAATGGTGACCTTTGAGCCTGATGTCGCCTCATCTTGAAACAGTACGGAGTAGTCCACACATTGCAGCAAGAAGAGAGAGAAGAAGATGATGAAGAGAAATTGCCTGAAAATAAGAACAAAGAGATTTTGTATATCTGTGGAGATTCATGTAGATGTATGGAGCCTACTAAACGGTTCATAGAAATATGTGTCAAGATTTAGTAAATTACACGTACCTGGTGCATAAATGTCGCTTTTTTTCTGAGCAAGAATTATGAACAATTATGAAACCAAGAGAGTTTCCAGTCCCGAGAAGCAAAGGAATAGCCTATATAAGAAACAAACATGCTAAATCGTGACAAAACCGGAAGCCTTCAAAAGTTGCATTAAACAAAAAAATCACAATGATATTAAAAAGATCTTTTGGGTAACCCCAATCATGCCTTGCAATACTGAAAAGCGCACAAGCTATATAGCAGTGCGCCGCGGCGGGACAATCAGATATATCACGCGGCGCCCTCGGCGGGACGATTAGCGGGAGGCTGCGTCGCGCCGATCTATGAGATAATATTTTCCCCACTCTGCCCTTGAAGGAGGAAAAAATGAGACACCAGCGTCCAGCGTCTGGCCAATCGTCCGCGCCGCAAAACTTGCGGCGCTAGTGATAATAATGTTGCCTTCCCTAAGTCTGCATAAAGTTATGAGATTCAAATATTTGTAGACATTTTTACCGGGTAAAAGCACTGAAATATCCAACATTGTTCTGCAAAGTTCATTTGCTCACAGATTGTATGCAAGTACACTGTGGATTGTAATTCATTTTACAAATATGTAAAACAGTATTACAATCATGAGGCTGGGATGTACACATAAAAAGTAACAGTGTAGGGCCTACAAGAGATCAGTAATATTTACAAAGTACATGTACCCAGTAGTTGGGGGGGGGGGTCCCTATTGTTATGTCCCCCCCCCCCCTCCCCCCGATGAAAAGAATTTCCTGCATATTTCCACCCATGCATGTACCTACATGTACATCATGTACATGCATTTAGACTTGCATTTAATTTTTTGAGTTCCGTTTAATCGCAACTTTTGTGCAAGAGGGCCCAAGACCTTTCTATACACAGTGCCTTTCTTGTAATACTCCAGAGGTTTTTTTTTTCAATACAGGTTTAAGAGAAAATTGTATGTACTTACACTAGTTCCAGCAGTTGAGCAAGCATCATACATAGATATCCATGCTTCTGGTGATAAAGATAGACGTGAACCATACTGTCAAGGATTGATCAATTCATGGAATGCATTCAACAAAAATATACATGTAATAGAGTAATGTCGTCATGATCCATTTCATACATGTAAAGTACATGTACATTTCAAAGGCTTTTACCCATATATTCCCACACAAAGATGGCTGTAAAAAAATTACAATTTTCCACAAAACAGAAACTTGTTTTCACTTGGTAAAGTAGTGAATTAAGCGGCCTAGCATGAAATGGGGGGGGGGGGGGGGGGGGGGGGGGGGGGGGGTCATGTAAACACCAAATAAGTATGAACAAAAGAGCGCAAATTTATTATCACTTTGGTACCCTAGTCAATAAAATTAACACTTGGTACAATAGATTTCTCATCCTGAAGTCTTGAAGGCTTGGCATTATCCCCAAGTCTATTAAATGTATACTAGAGAGAATCCTGCCAATTGCTACGAGGAAGTGCTGAACATACAGTGTACTCTTTGGACTCAGGGCAATGAGGGAATCATGTCAAGAAACTGTCACAAGTATAAGTCTGCCGACATGACATTGAAACATGTGTATTAAAATTAAAACTGGTTTCAATGGGATTTTGGCGAACTTGCACTTGTATACATGTATGGCGGTTTTGTGAAATGATGCCCAGATCCCTGTCATCATTTCTCGATCTACCGTATATGTACATAAAACTCATAACTTTTTGTAAAGGATATCCTGGTGAAGAATTCATCTAGATTCTCGATGTGATTCCAGCGTGCTGCAAGGAATAGAAAGATGAGAGATGTATGTTTTCTAATTTTTAACACAGCTTATAATAACAATATCATAATTATAGCTTACTATTTATATAGTGTATTGCTTGTAATTGCTTTACAAGATATGAAATAAACAACAATATGCTTAACTTAAACAGTATGTAAACAATAACATGATGATGAAAAAATATGACGAATAACATAAAACTACAAAGAAATTTGAATTATAAATTCATGAATAACAAGCTGATATTATGCTATGAATTTGCTACAAGTATGGGGAATCACTTGGTGTTAAATGGGTACATGTACATGTAGGTCTTTATTCTGCATTTAAAACTGTCAAGAATATATAGAATATGAATGGAATTTGCTCTTATTCATAGCCAGACTACTACGTTACAGTGAAAACTAGAGTAAGAAGACTGAGGTACATGTACATGTACATGTAGTTTGCTTTCTTTTCATAAATCCTGAAGTGTGATAACATGGAATATGTGTTTTCATTAAGATGGGAAAATCGAGAAGGATCATTGATTTAAAAAAAAGGTCTGATCGTATCTTTGATAAATGTCATATTGGTTATTTTGTAAACCGGGGATCGAGGGCTTCGCTCTGGTCAAACACCAGTGCACCGATATATTAATGACCAAGAATATTTTATGGTTTAGCACGTCCATTTTGCTTTGCTATTTTTAATTGCGGTACTTTAATTGTAGCTCAAAGCTGAAAGCTCACGCCACAATTCAATCTCCAGTAAAAGACATTTGTATTTTTTATTTCATTTGATTTTTTGTTGGATCATTGTTTAAAAAATGTGGTTTTGTTGTCAAAATATTGAATTTCTCTGAATATCATTCCTTCTCAATTCTCAAACCCTATTAAACTCATTTGACTTGAGATCGCGATAGCTGATTTTATGATCGCGATCGCGACCATGAGCCATGTGACTACTATACATGTTTGAGATGGAAGAATAATCAGAGAAATTCAATAATTTGGCACCAAAACTGAATTATTGCAACAGGAATCTACTAATGAAAGAATATAAATATCTTTTACTGGAGAATGAGTTGAGGCATGAAATTTTAGCTTTGAGCTAGAATAAAAGTGTAATTCAAGCCAAGTTTTTAAATGTCTAACCAACTTTTACATGTACGTAGTAGAAATTATGTACATACTGAGTGCTAGCTATGATGAATGAAATGAGGTGATTATTGCAATCTGAGATCCTGTTTTCTCAGGCTTCACTTTTTTGCGGCGCAAATTAGAATCAAGTGGCGATATTTTTGCTAGCTGTTAATTTGCGTCCCACCATCAACTCGGGCAATTCGCGCTCACTACTTCTTTTCTTTGTATTATATCATTTACATAAATTTCATTGATGCACCGGTTTCGCCAAAGCAGGATCAATACCCTCGATCGAGGCCGGTTTACAAACTGGTATGACTCAGCCTTACACAATCACTCTGAAGTATTAATCGAGGCCTATCCCTACATGACTGCATACAAATCCTTTAAAAACACTGTTTTAACAAACTCTCCCAACGATAAGGAAATTTTGCCAGTCCCGTTTTGATTTTATTTGAGCACTGATACATGTTTATAACAAGGTTTCAATATATACACGTATGTACATTAACATGCACACAGAAAATCTCCTTGGTCATGAAGAAGAATGTTAGAATCATGAAATGTCCCCAGGTAGTAATGATGGGAAAGAAAAAAATATGATAAAATCCTTCACTGTGGTAAATCACCTCTTCCAGAATCATGAACGACATGCAGCATGACATCTCTGTCTTCTGGCGGATCATCCTCCACTGTCTCTAACCGTCTGTACTCCGTTTGAAGAGCAGCCATCACAGAGGTGTCCTAAGCTTTCTTCTGCCAATTGATATGAAAACATTTTCTTCAGGATTATTGTGCTCTCTCTCCCCGCTCTGTCCGTCTCTCTCCCTCTCTCTCTTGCTCTGTCTCTGTCTCTCTCTCTCTTGCTCTGTCTCTGTCTCTCTCTCTCTCTCAATTTAGGTAAAATAAGAAAGTAAAAAGAAAACAAAATGACGAAGAAGAGAACTTTGTAGCCTCTCCTTTAATAATGTACAGCCCTTCTGAGCATCATTTTATCTCTAAAATTTTTTATTTTATCTTTTTGTATTCTGAGACCACAATAATATTATCTTGGATTTTATCTCATATTTTATCTGTCTCCTACCTCTTGCGTGCCTATTCATGTTGCACGCACGATACGCACAGCTTTAAACGCTTAAGCCAATCATATTTGTGGGAAATCTAAAATACATGTAAAACTTAATAGGGTAGGGGCTAGTTTATCTCTAGGATGCACGGTGAGTGCGATATTTTTGGACAAGTACGGTGCTAGTAGTGCGATCATATTAAGCAAAAATATACTGAGTACTGACTACATGTATATTTCTCAAGCAACATTCTCATATGATTATGGAATTCTATTACAAGATTTTTGGCAACTAATATCACACTTGCAATAATGCTTGTGATGGTCGTCTAAATCATCGGAAAGTATCTTCGTCATTTTCATGAAATCCTAGCAAAAAGCGCGTTTGCGTTTTGATGCAGGCGTATTGAAAATTGTAAAAATAGCGCATTCGCGATCTCTTGCCCCAGAGACTGGTAGAGAGCAATTCTATTGGCTGAGCATGATGAAAGTGAAATCTAATGACATTTCTTATTGGTAAAAGCATCATAAATGGGCATGTCTTTAATAGTTGAGATAAAATCTCGCTAAAATGGTTCTCAGAATACCGGTTTGAAAATATTTTAAGGGTTTTTTATTTCACTGACTTTAAATCAGATTTTATCTGAGATAAAATGAATCTCAGAATACTGTCGGCGACGTATAGTTTCAATCATGGTTGTATCGCGCGCCGTCGCATGCAGACGCTATTTTAAATCTGCATGACAAGAGGAGGCATGGATACACAAACACTGGTGAGTTCTCGTAAATTTCTTATGCTCTTGTTTTGTATTTTTTTGTAAAAATACGTACGATCAAAACAAATAATCATTCCAAAAGTTTCCCTAGGAGGAGACGCTGTGGTGAATGACCTGTCGGTCGCGGGAGTTATCAGGAAAGTGTTATTTCAGGGCATTTTCCATGTCCTGCTAACCCGTGCACAATTAGATTGCCGGATAAAAACACCTGGCTTTGTAAAAGGCGTATAGCCATTTTTTTTTTTTTTTTTTTGCACTCACGAATCTAGTCCTGGCTATGTGCGCCCCCCCCCCCCCTTCTGAAAATCCTGTATCCGCCCCTGAAATGTGACAGCAAAATTGACAGGCTAGGCTAATTAATTCATAATTGTTATTGTTAATTGTTAGGCAGTGGCTATTCTTACGAGTCGTAAGAATAATTTTTCGGCTATTCTTACGACATGCGCATATATGCTCCATTTTCGTACTCTGCGCACACTTCACTGGCCGGCTGTTGGCACGCACCCACCCCCCATGCATACAACCCCCCACAGGAAAGAGTTCCTTTTGCGACAGCCACCTACAATTTTTGATGGGGGTTGAGTAAAAATCTCTCTGTCTCTGTTTTCTCTGTCTCCTCAGCCTTTTCCATAACAAATGAAAAAAACGACAAATGACAAAGCTGGGAATCGAACCTGGGTCCTCGATATTGCCAGTCCTCTGACTTAACGATGTACCTGTGAGAACGAGTTGACATCGAAGGTGTTCAAAACATATAAATACCCTAACCCTATTCTTACGACAGCGCAGAGTACGAAAATGGAGCATGTGCGCGTGTCGTAAGAATAGCCGGAAAATTATTCTTACGACTTGTCGTAAGAATAGCCACTGGCACTGCCTAAAAGTTAAGACTAATTCAGTCACTAAGTAAGTCAAGATCAATTCAAGTGTCCGGAAATGCAACCCCCCCCCCCCCCCCCCCCCCCCCCCAATCCTATTAGTATTGTAATTTTGTAAAATTCAAGAGTTAATCAAATTCAAAACAAATCGACAACAGAATAATTGCACAAAATTGAATTGAACTTTTAATTGAAGAAAAAATATTTCCAACTCACGGAGTTACGACTCACGGTCACATTCACAACGTTGATCACTTGACTTGGACTTCATGCCATGGACTAAGTTGAAGTTGAAATAATGTCAATGGACAATGAAACTAAGTTGCAGTCAGACTGAGCATTCATTCATATTCATATTCATAACAAGTCAATATTCAGTCTTTTCAATACGGTAATTGTCAACTTAAGCACGAAGCATGAAGCATGAAGCATGTCAAGTCTCAAGACTCATGTGAGACTCAATAACTTAACAAGTCAACATGATGTCTTGATGATAATGATCATGATGTCTTGATGAAGATTGAAGTTGAAAATGAAGAAAGTCGAAGTCGAACTCGAGTCGAAGACGGAAGAGAAGCCCGGCAATGCCCGGAGGCCCAACCAAGCCTTGGCTTTCCTTGTTGAGTCAATGTTGACAAATGACAAATGTTAAGAAATTCCGTTTATCGTGGACTCTCTGGAGCGGTCTACCTCTCCTTGACTAAAGCCAAGCTAATCTAAACTACAGTTAGTCAAGATGCTTTCTGTTGATGTTTTTGCTTCAGTGTTACTGTTAAAGTGTTAACTGTTAATGTTACTGTCGACTTAACTTGTAATGTATGTTTTGACTTTTGGTTGGTTTATGAATGTCCGGAATCCGGGACAACCCGACCACCGGACAGCTCGACCCAAGACAACTCGACCCAATACCCTGGACAACTCGACCGGGTCGAGTTGTCCAGGGTGGGTTGCGTTTTCGGACAACTCGACCTACTTTTTTTCTTCTAGCAAATTTCATGAACAGAGTTTCACAGCATGGCTACAAAAGACATTTTCCCTGGACAATACTGAAATGTAAAGATACAAAATAGAGCATGCTTACCACTGAAACGTTTCAAGAGACGGTAAAATGAACTCAGAGTAATCATGTTTTATACAACTGAAAAGCTTAAAATTCCTTGTTTCATGTCATGAATGTATCATATCAACATACCTGATGCAGAAAATGTCTTTTGTAGCCATGCTGTGAAACTCTGTTCATGAAATTTGTTAGAAGAAAAAAAGTAGGTCGAGCTGTCCGAAAACGCAGCCCACCATGGACAACTCGACCCGGTCGAGTTGTCCAGGGTATTGGGTCGAGTTGTCTTGGGTCGGGCTGTCCGGTGGTCGGGTTGTCCGGACCCCTTGGTTTTATTTATTGCATGCTCAATCGCAAATAGAATAAAGGAAACAAAGAAAGAGATCTATCATGGCTAATTTCTTTTTTCAAAACTTCATTTTATTTTGCTTTTTGTTTCTAATTCATTGTTATATATTTATAATATTACTTATAGAATAAATCAAAATCTATTGGAAGACAAAATTGTCTTAATTTATTTTTTTTACAAAAACTTTATATTTACATATTAAAGAACAAGGCAAATATATCTGAAGTTTGAAAGCAGTTTAAATTCAATATTCAGAATTGTAACAATGTGCTGCCAATTTTAATGTAGGATCTACCTTTATTTTGATTTTATATTAAATTTATTTAGGTTTTAGAGTCATGTTTAATAGAAATATATTTTAAGATATTACTAAAAAAAATTAGAAAATAAAAGATATCAGTATCAATAATAACAAATTAGTCAAATTGAACTTAAAATGAACAAATATAATTTTCATAACCTGATTTTACGGATTATCATTATTGTTCCGCTACTTCACTTTGTAATTGTACAGCGCCAAGTTGAATTTCGGCAATCGATGATTTTGCGACTGTTGTCAAAACCAGGTCTGGTAAGTCTATTTCCTTGTCCAATTTAAATTGCTTGGGTCTATGCCAATATGCATGATATGTGACACATAAAAGACTTTGATTATTTTCTTTGGCATGGCGAAGAGCTAAGATCAGTAATGAAGCATATTTGGGGGTTTTGAAATTGCCTTAATGTCATAAACGGTCCCACATATTTAATCTTACTGTCAGTGACTGTACTCTGTAGTGTAGTGTAGTGTATAAAGGCAGTGTATACCACTCACGGGCACTCCCGGGTACATTTCTGTAAAATAGTTGGTATTTTCTGTCGCATGTACTAAAGGTATGGGGGAAAAAATAAGATAAATATTTTAAATACTTGCTTTCAAATTCAGCCCTTAAAAATCTCACTCCTACCTCAAATGGCCGTTAGGAAGAACTTTTTATATTTTCATCAAAATCCAAAGTCAAAATCTTGTCCAAAACCGGAGAAATCCCCGCCGATTTGTTTCGCGATCGCGTGTTGTTTACAAACTGCCAATGTCTTAGACTAAAATCGGCCAATACAATTTTTGTCCACGAAGAAACTCGGGATCGCAAGCGCACATCGATCTTTACGATCGCGCACACAGAAAATCGGAACTTTTCCGTGTACGCCATAGGGACCGAATTTTTGAGGACAAAACTCTTTTGGGGAGATGTCGG
Organism: Heliocidaris erythrogramma; assembly: GCA_025617745.1. Classification (NCBI taxonomy): domain Eukaryota; kingdom Metazoa; phylum Echinodermata; class Echinoidea; order Camarodonta; family Echinometridae; genus Heliocidaris; species Heliocidaris erythrogramma. Next base: position 16,314,633 of record CM046870.1, on the reverse strand, counting down.
CGCCCGCGGCGACCAGGAAATGTACACAATGACTCCGATAGCTCGTTTCGCGAGAATCAACAGTAAATTACGGATTTGATTTTTGAAAATATCTTTTCCAACATTGGTGAGTTGAATTTATTGTATTTCTTGCATATTTTGGGGTCGGTTTTTGAAAATTAAATGCCGATTTTGAGTGAATATTGGTGACTTTTGTGCAGTGGTGTTTTAAAAAGATGAGGTGTATGACTGCCTACATTATACACACGAAGTATAGGAATGTAGCTATGAGTGCTCACGGGCACACCACGAATAGTGGTCATATTGACCACTACGAATACAATATTCAAAAATACACTAAAGGAAAAAAGAAACTTATAAAAGTTCAAGAGATCACCAAATTAAATTCTCTGCATGGAAATGTACCAAATTTGGATATAATGTTGATTCAATGCATGGCTTTAAATGACAGTCAATAACAAAAAGTTTTCTTCAATGCCACAAAAGAAATGTGCACTGAAGCAAAGGACTCTCTAATCCCCAAGTCACAAAGACAAACTGCAGCCTTGTACACCATATGCATGTCAATGAATGAAACAAAAGAATTTCAAAAGGGATTTGCACCCCTCGGGCAAGAGGATATTGATGTTCTGCCATGGTGCGCCCGTTCACCAGACCTTTCCCCAATTGAACATCTCTGGGAAGAGCTTGGTCGACGTGTGTCAAGGCGTGACAATCAGCCCATCAATAGGGAGATGCTCATTGCAGCACTGCAAGAGGAATGGAACAATGTTCCCCAGGCTACCATCGCGAATCTGATCGGAAGCATGCGAAGACGGTGTACAGCTTCCCAGCAAGCTAGAGGTGGACATACTGGCTATTAATCTGTTTGGATATGAACTTGCAAATCCCTTTTGAAATTCTTTTGTTTCATTCATTGACATGCATATGGTGTACAAGGCTGCAGTTTGTCTTTGTGACTTGGGGATTAGAGAGTCCTTTGCTTCAGTGCACATTTCTTTTGTGGCATTGAAGAAAACTTTTTGTTATTGACTGTCATTTAAAGCCATGTATTGAATCAACATTATATCCAAATTTGGTACATTTCCATGCAGAGAATTTAATTTGGTGATCTCTTGAACTTTTATAAGTTTCTTTTTTCCTTTAGTGTAGTTCGTATTTTCTGTCGCGTGTAGTAAAGGTATGGGGGGAAAAATAAGATAAATATTTTAAATACTTGCTTTCAAATTCAGGCCTTAAAAATCTCACTTCTACCTCAAATGGCCGTTAGGAAGAACTTTTTATATTTTCATCAAAATCCAAAGTCAAAATCTTGTCCAAAACCGGAGAAATCCCCGCCGATTTGTTTCGCGATCGCGTGTTGTTTACAAACTGCCGATGTCTTAGACTAAAATCGGCCAATACAATTTTTGTCCACGAAGAAACTCGGGATCGCAAGCGCACATCGATCTTTACGATCGCGCACACAGAAAATCGGAACTTTTCCGTGTACGCCATAGGGACCGAATTTTTGAGGACAAAACTCTTTTGGGGAGATGTCGGCGCCCGCGGCGACCAGGAAATGTACACAATGACTCCGATAGCTCGTTTCGCGAGAATCAACAGTAAATTACGGATTTGATTTTTGAAAATATCTTTTCCAACATTGGTGAGTTGAATTTATTGTATTTCTTGCATATTTTGGGGTCGGTTTTTGAAAATTAAATGCCGATTTTGAGTGAATATTGGTGACTTTTGTGCAGTGGTGTTTTAAAAAGATGAGGTGTATGACTGCCTACATTATACACACGAAGTATAGGAATGTAGCTATGAGTGCTCACGGGCACACCACGAATAGTGGTCATATTGACCACTACGAATACAATATGCAAAAATAGTTCGTATTTTCTGTCGCGTGTAGTAAAGGTATGGGGGGAAAAATAAGATAAATATTTTAAATACTTGCTTTCAAATTCAGGCCTTAAAAATCTCACTTCTACCTCAAATGGCCGTTAGGAAGAACTTTTGATATTTTCAGCAAAATCCAAAGTCAAAATCTTGTCCAAAACCGGAGAAATCCCGCCGATTTGTTTCGCGATCGCGTGTTGTTTACATACTGCCGATGTCTTAGACTAAAATCGGCCAATAAAATTTTTGTCCACGAAGAAACTCGGGATCGCAAGCGCACATCGATCTTTACGATCGCGCACACAGAAAATCGGGACTTTTCCGTGTGTGCCACAGGGACCGAATTTTTAAGGACAAAACGCTTTTGGGGAGATGTCAGCGCCCGCGGCGACCAGGAAATGTACACATTGACTCCGATAGCTCGTTTCGCGAGAATCAACAGTAAATTACGAATTTGATTTTTGGAAATATCTTTTCCAACATCGGTGAGTTGAATTTATTGTATTTCTTGGATATTTTGTTGTCGGTTTTTGTAAATTAAATGCCGATTTTGAGTGAATGTTTGTGACTTTTGTGCAGTGGTGTTTTAAAAAGTTGAGGTGTATGACTGCCTACATTATACACACGAAGTATAGGAATGTAGCTATGAGTGCTCACGGGTACATTACTGTAAAATAGTTGGTATTTTCTGTCGCATGTACTAAAGGTATGGGGGGAAAAATAAGATAAATATTTTAAATACTTGCTTTCAAATTCAGCCCTTAAAAATCTCACTCCTACCTCAAATGGCCGTTAGGAAGAACTTTTGATATTTTCAGCAAAATCCAAAGTCAAAATCTTGTCCAAAACCGGAGAAATCCCCGCCGATTTGTTTCGCGATCGCGTGTTGTTTAAAAACTGCCGATGTCTTAGACTAAAATCGGCCAATATAATTTTTGTCCACGAAGAAACTCGGGATCGCAAGCGCACATCGATCTTTACGATCGCCCACACAGAAAATCGGAACTTTTCCGTGTACGCCATAGGGACCGAATTTTTGAGGACAAAACTCTTTTGGGGAGATGTCAGCGCCCGCGGCGACCAGGAAATGTACACAATGACTCCGATAGCTCGTTTCGCGAGAATCAACAGTAAATTACGGATTTCATTTTTGGAAATATCTTTTCCAACATTGGTGAGTTGAATTTATTGTATTTCTTGGATATTTTGGGGTCGGTTTTTGAAAATTAAATGCCGATTTTGAGTGAATATTGGTGACTTTTGTGCAGTGGTGTTTTAAAAAGATGAGGTGTATGACTGCCTACATTATACACACGAAGTATAGGAATGTAGCTATGAGTGGTGTATACCACTCACGGGCACTCACGGGTACATTTCTGTAAAATAGTTGGTATTTTCTGTCGCATGTACTGAAGGTATGGGGGAAAAATAAGATAAATATTTTAAATACCTTGCTTTCAAATTCAGCCCTTAAAAATCTCACTCCTACATCAAATGGCCGTTAGGAAGAACTTTTGATATTTTCAGCAAAATCCAAAGTCAAAATCTTGTCCAAAACCGGAGAAATCCCCGCCGATTTGTTTCGCGATCGCGTATTGTTTACATACTGCCGATGTCTTAGACTAAAATCGGCCAATAATTTTTTTGTCCACGAAAAACTCGGGATCGCAAGCGCACATCGATCTTTACGATCGCGCACACAGAAAATCGGGACTTTTCCGTGTACGCCATATGCATATAGGGACCGAATTTTTAAGGACAAAACTCTTTTGGGGAGATGTCAGCGCCCGCGGCGACAAGGAAATGTACACAATGACTCCGATAGCTCGTTTCGCGAGAATCGAGAGTAAATTACGGATTTCATTTTTTGAAATATATTTTCCAACATCGGTGAGTTGAATTTATTGTATTTCTTGAATATTTTGGGGTCGGTTTTTGTAAATTAAATGCCGATTTTGAGTGAATGTTGGTGACTTTTGTGCAGTGGTGTTTTAAAAAGTTGAGGTGTATGACTGCCTACATTATACACACGAAGTATAGGAATGTAGCTATGAGTGGTGTATACCACCCATAGGTACACGCCATTGCCGACTGTGTAGTAACGCAGCCAACACACATCCCATACCTAAACTGCATCACTGTGCATTTTTGGCTATATTTAATTGAAACTCATATATTGCAGTTTACTTAAATTCAAATACTTATGTTGAATAATAGATGATTAAAACTTACCAGGTTGTTTTGTGACCTTTGAAGAGGGTTTCCTGAAATTTTGGGTCCTTTTTGTCGATAACTGCTATCGAGACTGTCCCGTCAGCATCCAGTTTGTATTTTTCACGATTATGATGAAGGGAGCCCTCAGCGCTCGTAGTAGTACCGGCGCGATCGGTTCGTCGATCTCCTACGAAGACCTGAAAGGGCCAAACTGACGACGTAAAAAAATAAAAAATATTACGTACGTACGTAATAATTACTACGTACGTACGTAATATTTTTTTTTTTTTACGTCGTCAGTTTGGCCCTTTCAGGTCTTCGTAGAATAGCTTGTGTGCGTAACATTCTGCGTACGTATCTACGGTGCGTAACCATGTAGAGCGGCCTCACTAGTGCGCAACATATTGAGAGCAGTCGTCATCCGTATGGAGGTGTGGGTAACAAGTACCAAAAAGAGGGCTGTAAATGTAAGTTTTTATAACTTTCTACATTTTGTATCTTAACGAACTGATAACTTAAAATCTAAAGAATGATACTTAAGTATCAGTTTGCCCACAAAAACCTCCATTTCAAACAAAATTACATCTGTATCCCCAATACCCAGTATACACACATGTATATGATCCTAATGGTCAATATGACCATTGCTTGCTGATGTGGTGTATACCACACCACGAATAGTGGTCATATTGACCACTACGAATACAACATGCAAAAATAGTTGGCATTTTCTGTCGCGTGTAGTAAAGGTATGGGGGAAAATAAGATAAATATTTTAAATACTTGCTTTCAAATTCAGCCCTTAACAATCTCACTCCTACCTCAAATGGCCGTTAGGAAGAACTTTTGATATTTTCAGCAAAATCCAAAGTCAAAATCTTGTCCAAAACCGGAGAAATCCCCGCCGATTTGTTTCGCGATCGCGTGTTGTTACTGCTGATGTCTTAGACTAAAATCGGCCAATAAAATTTTTGTCCACGAAGAAACTCGGGATCGCAAGCGCACATCGATCTTTACGATCGCGCACACAGAAAATCGGGACTTTCCGTGTATTGCCACAGGGACCGAACTTTTAAGGACAAAACTCTTTTGGGGAGATGTCAGCGCCCGCGGCGACCAGGAAATGTACACAATGACTCCGATAGCTCGTTTCGCGAGAATCAACAGTAAATTACGGATTTGATTTTTGGAAATATATTTTCCAACATCGGTGAGTTGAATTTATTGTATTTCTTGGATATTTTGTGGTCGGTTTTTGTAAATTAAATGCCGATTTTGAGTGAATGTTTGTGACTTTTGTGCAGTGGTGTTTTAAAAAGTTGAGGTGTACGACTGCCTACATTATACACACGAAGTATAGGAATGTAGCTATGAGTGGTGTATACCACTCATAGGTACACGCCATTGCCGACTGTGTAGGAATGCAGCCAACACACATCCCATACCTAAACTGCATCACTGTGCATTTTTGGCTATATTTAAGTGAAACTCATATATTGCAGTTTACTTAAATCTAAATACTTATGTTGAATAATAGATGATTAAAACTTACCAGTTTGTTTTGTGACCTTTGAAGAGGGTTTCCTGAAATTTTGGGTACTTTTTGTCGATAACTCCTATCGAGACTGTCCCGTCAGCATCCATTTTGTATTTTTCACGATTATGATGAAGGGAGCCCTCAGCGCTCGTAGTGGTACCGGCGCGATCGGTTCGTCGATCTCCTACGAAGACCTGGAAGGGCCAAACTGACGACGTAAAAAAATTAAAAATATTACGTACGTACGTAATAATTACTACGTACGTACGTAATATTTTTAATTTTTTTACGTCGTCAGTTTGGCCCTTCCAGGTCTTCGTAGAATAGCTTGTGTGCGTAACATTCTGCGTACGTATCTATGGTGCGTAACCATGTAGAGCGGCCTCACTAGTGCGCAACATATTGAGAGCAGTCGTCATCCGTATGGAGGTGTGGGTAACAAGTACGAAAAACAAGGCTGTAAATGTAAGTTTTTATAACTTTCTACATTTCGTATCTTAACGAACTTATAACGTAAACTCAAAAGAGTGATACTTAAGTATCAGTTTGCCCACAAAAACCTCCATTTCAAACAAAATTACATCTGTATCCCCAATACCCAGTATACACACATGTATATGATCCTAATGGTCACAAAACAAACTGGTAAGTTTTAATCATCTATTATTCAACATAAGTATTTAGATTTAAACTGCAATATATGAGTTTCACTTAAATATAGCCAAAAATGCACAGTGATGCAGTTTAGGTATGGGATGTGTGTTGGCTGCATTCCTACACAGTCGGCAATGGCGTGTACCTATGAGTGCCTTTTTCTACTTACATGTATGTCATGTCCATTCTGGCTTGCTTTCGCGACGGCTCTGTCAGTCTGTGCACAGTACATAATACATGCTCATTATTTACGCAGACTGACAGAGCCGTCGCGGAAGCAAGCCAGAATGGGGCTGACATAAGTAGAAAAAATGTGAAAATTTACTGTTAATAGCACTGACAGCTCGTCCGTGCGATACCCTGACGCCTACCTAAACGCGCACATGCGCGTACGTTGTCAGACATGTCAGAATTGTTGCATGTGGAACTAAGAAATTTGTGAATGTTGGAACTAAGAAATTTGTAGTTTAAAAATACTTATTGTAAGAGGTCCATGAAATAACTACGTTTTTTCAATAAAAGACATAGCTGCAATTACGATCTTTTAGCGTACTTACGTTTGTGTCTACAATATATCCATAAAATGGCGGATACTCGGCCCAAAACCTTCCACCGCAGAAGCACAAATGATCGCCAACGTAAAAAACGAACATCGCACCATAGAGTTAATACGTGGAATACGCGGGTTTTAGAGAGGGCGCTTGGGGGTGATCACTAAAAATCCTTCTAATTGGCAACTGGTTGACCCTAAAAATATAGTCTCTAACTTCAGTCAAAGAACTTTTGATAGAGTACAATGCGTCAGATGTCAAGCTATGTCACCCCAGTACACTTGAAAATATAGACAAAAACCAGGATATTTGTCTTATTCAACACTTTTACGACTTTGACAAGCATGTGTGGATAGAACATGATTTTTAAGTTCATTTTAATCCGGTTAGAGGTCCATAGCTGTAGCCATCTTAAAAATAGAGGGAAAACTGTGGAAAGATGACGTCATATTTGCTCTGAGATCGCGCGCTTTACTTATGATATCGCTAAAGAGATATGAATATTCATGAGTCCACGCAGGGCCCGTCGCGGAGCTAGTCTCGAAAACAGTCCTCGTTTTACATTTTACTACACACAACGTCAAGGTGCACACACTACCGTATGAGTGTGCAAAGTGTTTCAGAAGGATATTTTAGTAAAGGTGACTGGATAACAGTCTATAACTATGGTAAACAGTGAGGGGAAAAAAGCAAAACATGTCATGCATGGCATGCATGATACACAAGTGTACAATGGAAGCTCTGTTCTCCGTGGCAGATCGTGGAAGCCGGAGAGAGAGCTAGAGAGAAAGCATGGCGTACGGTATACGTGAGAGCTAGAGAGAGAGAGAGATCGAGAGTGCGCAATCGCAATTTCATGTATGTGAATAAACAGCGGAGCGTTTCATCAAGCGTACGGTCAGTGATTTTTATCGACAACTGTTATAAGCTACTGAAATCCTGGAATCTGATTGGCTGAGAGCAAATTTGTCAGTAAAAACGCTTGATGAAACGCTCCCCAGGCAGGAGATGAATCATTTCACTACAATGTAGCTCGTGTAGTGTGGTACGGTCATTATGGATAATAACAGTCTATAAAAGTATACAAATAAAAGCAAACACACAAACAAACAAACTATGGTAAACAGTGAGGGGGAAAAAGCAAAACATGTCTTTGTACAATGGAAGCTCTCCGAGTGCTGGTCATGGGTGTGGGGAAAGAGAGAAAGAGTGACGGGAGAGCTGGAGAGAGATCGAGAGTGCGCGATCGCAATGCAGTGAACGAATCTCAGTGCATGTGTGCTTGTGTTACGGTCATTGTATGGTAACGTGTGCGGGATGAGCTTCGTGCGTGGGCAGATTAATGATACACTTCGAAAGACAAGAAAAACATCAAATAATACGTTCAAGAGTCTAGGAATGATGAAATCATCATCGTTAGCAGATATCTGAGCAACATTATCGTGAAAAAGAGGTATTTTACATCATTTGAGGCTGAAGTTAGTCATTTCGTATTCGTTCGGATTTCAAAATATTGTTTGCGCCTTGTGCAAGCCTAGCGACTGAAACTTGGTCGGCGCGCGGAAAATTCAAATTTACCATATTTGGGTTAGAAGTTGTGTAACTGTACTAATTGCTAACGTAATCGAGCAAACATAATTATAGCTAGTTTAAGGTCATTTAGCGGCGTTTACGCACGGTTTGGCGTCAGAAGAACTGTGTCAACTTTGGTGCTGGATTTCTGCATTTTGGAGGCTCTTTTTGAAGCAGGAAATTGGTGAATTTGCTTATGTCATTAATTAAGTTTAATTTATTGCCATTTTTGACCTTGGATTTGTAATATTAAAGAAGTGAAATTTTTGGCTTGGCAAGCCTACTGTTAAGCAGACGAAGTTTTGTAACAAGACTAGAAAATCCAGGAGAGAAGACGGTGAGAATGAAATTGAAACGATTCAAGGAAATTAAAGTGGCGTGGAATGTAAGAATTAAATGGGAAAATGAGGTTATTTTGATTGTGACGATGGTGATATATACAATACGTGGTGATAACTGATATACAATAGGTGTTAATGCCAGCGTGTGGCTGTATCCACATCAGCAAGCAATGGTCATATTGACCATTAGGAAATATACATGTGTGTATACTGGGTATTGGGGATACAGACGTAATTTTGTTTCAAATGGAGGTTTTTGTGGGCAAACTGATACTTAAGATTTATTCTATATATATTAATTTATAAGTTCGTTAAGATACAAAATGTAGAAAGTTATAAAAACTTACATTTACAGCCTTCTTTTTCGTAGTTGTTACAGAGACATCCATACGTATGACGACTGCTCTCAATATGTTGCGCACTAGTGAGGCCGCTCTATATGGTTACGCACCATAGATACGTACACAGAATGTTACGCACACAAGCTATACGGACAAGGTCGATATTACGACGGGTGGCCGCGTTCTCTCCCAAAGACTTTTTCAATTATTGCTCCTCGCCGTTAAAGCACTTTGCTTAAAGGAGAATTAAGCCCTGATTACAAATTTACTTATATTGGAAGGTGTAATATATTCCTACTTATTGGCCTAAATCATTTTCTAATAAGATATCAGAAAAGGGTATAAATAAAGATATTCCAACACCCGGTATCGTCTCCTACTCATTTACATGGGGGCTGCCATTTTCTTGCTGATTTGGAGTTGTACATGAACCATTGAGAAATGTTCCAGTCAGGAAGATATTTTGAATCCAAATCCTAAATTGATTTTCTTCATTACCTAAAATCCCATATGTGACGGAAAATATAAAGTGGGTGTTTACATGTATTATAAAAATTAAATCTTTATAATGATACTTTTAAATTGTCTGGTTTTGCTTAACAAAAATCTATTTTCTTGGGTTTGCCAAACAGAGCAGAACATAATATATGCAGCATGCATTCTGACTTTTCAAGTCCATTATCCGAAAGCAGGTGAATGCATAGTTTTCCGCTATAGATGCTCAGGGAAGAAGCATCCATAAAATTTGAATTAATTTGCTCCGTCCCATACGTCCAGTATCGAGAAAATAGATTTCTATTAAGCGAATATCGATTTTCAACAAAAATATATAAGGAAATCTTCAGTTTAAAAATAAATTGACATATCTATTCTATATTTTTAATCTCAAATGGGTTTTTAATTTTGAAAAAGGCAATTGAGCATTTGGATTACGAAAATCTTCTTGTACACATAAACAAAATGGCAGCCCTTATGTGCTGCTAGCAGACGATACATATTGCTAGCAGATGGTAAATTTTGCTCAGAAAAAATTGATTCGTATCGATCTCGTATATTTTGACGCGAAGCCATATAGTCTAACAAGTAGGAATAAATAACACCTTTGAACACTATCGTCTTTATTTTTGAGCGTAATTCTCCTTTAATATCTTTGCACGAAGGAATACAGAATGTAGAGAATGCACGATGAGAAGCCTTATCGCTAGACTAAACTCATTAACAACCCCCAAGCTGTCTTAACAACAGGTAAACAACGAGGTGGAGATCGATGATCCGATCGCGCCGGTACCACTACGAGCGCTGAGGGCTCCCTTCATCATAATGGTAGGTGATTTCGCAAGAAATTACCCAAAATTTCAGGAAACCCTCTTCAAAAGTGACAAAACAAACTGGTAAGTTTTAATTATCTATTATAGACCATAATTAGATATCTTTCAGTACATTTCAATATATGGGTTTCACTTAAATATAGCCAAAAATGCACAGTGATACATATTAGTACCGTACTGACTATTGCCTGCGTTCCTACACAGTCGGCAATGGCGTGTGCCTATGAGTGGCTGTATCCAGCCATACGTGGTTCGGATACAACCACACGCGTGTGGCTGGATGGTAAAGACACACGCGTGTGGCTGTATACACTGCCTACTGTAAAATAGTTGGTATTTTCTGTCGCATGTACTAAAGGTATGGGGGGAAATAAATATTTTAAATACCTTGCTTTCAAATTCAGCCCTTAAAAATCTCACTCCTTAAAAATACATCAAATGGCCGTTAGGAAGAACTTTCCATATTTCCAGCAAAATCCAAAGTCAAAATCATGCCGAAAAACGAAGAAATCCCCGCCGATTTGTTTCGCGATCGCGTGTTGTTTACATACCGCCGATGTCTTAGACTAAAATCGGGCAATAAAATTTTTGTCCACGAAGAAACTCGGGATCGCAAGCGCACATCGTTCTCTACGATCGCGCACACAGAAAATCGGGACTTTTCCGTGTACGGGATAGGGACCGAATTTTTAACGAAAAAATTCTTTTGGGGGAGATGTCAGCGCCCGCAGCGACCAGGAAATGTACACAATGACTCCGATAGCTCGTTTCGCGAGAATTGACAGTAAATTACGGATTTCATTTTTGGAATCATCTTTTCCAACATCGGTGAGTTGAATTTATTGTATTTCTTGGATATATTGGGGTCGGTTTTTGTAAATTAAATGCCGATTTTGAGTGAATGTTGGTGACTTTTGTGCAGTGGTGTTTGAAAAAGTTGAGCTGTATGACTGCCTAGATTCTACACACGAAGTATAGGAATGTAGGTATGAGTGTAGCCACACGCTTTGTCCAACCACAAACGCGAGCAAGTCGTGTGACTGTGGAGCCATTCACTCTTAGGCCCATGCATGCCGTTTACTACATCGGCAATTTGACAAATTTAGTGTAAAATTTAGACATTTTACTTGTTAGATTCTAATTATAATTGAGAAATTAAGATAAGATAGGCTCTCCCACAAAAAAATAAAAACAGCACTCACAGTCACAAATCATGCCTTAAAATAATGATTAATATTCCAATTATCACACAGATGGCTCAAAACTTACCTGAAAATCTCGAAAAATGAGGGCTAAATAGTCCATATCATGTGCTGAAAAAAATATGTTGACATATTATTCCCGCAGCGTACGCGCTTATTATGAATGTACTATCGATAGTCGAAACGAATCCGGGACAACCCGACCACCGGACAGCTCGACCCAAGACAACTCGACCCAATACCCTGGACAACTCGACCAGGTCGAGTTGTCTAGGGTGGGCTGCATTTTCGGACAACTCAACCTACTTTTTTTCTTCTAACAAATTTCATGAACAGAGTTTCACAGCATGGCTACAAAAGACATTTTCTGCATCAAGTATGTTGATATGATGCATTCATGACATGAAACAAGGAATTTTAAGCTTTTCAGTTCTATAAAACACGATTTTCCTTGCAGTGAGAATAACATATGAATTTCTCACCCCCTGATTTGTTCACATAATTTGAAGGTTTAATTCTGCTTTAGTCAGCTGTGCGCACATACAAACGCGACTCGAGTACCACGCTCGATCAGCTGGGTGGTCGAGGTCATTGCTGTGTATAAATCAGTGTTTTGTTCGCGGCTGTTCTATTATAGCAATGGGGGGCAACGGAGAAGGGAGGGACAGAAGAGCTGCTATTTACGAATCTCACTCCGAGTACACAGCAGTGCGTACGCGGGAAGGAAGAATTTTACACTTTCTCATTCGACATGATTCATCCATTTTATCCACGGTATGCTACATATCACTCCACAGCTGTAACGACTGGTCAATTCGCATTTCACGGTCGTTCAACACACACATTGGATTGATGCACCCCGTTTTAGAATGGCACAGTCCAAATCGAGCCTACATATACGCAGCATTACATACTGTACGTGCTTTATATACATGACATCTTTTTTGCTGTTTCTTTTTAATTATGCAAAATAGACGGCGGTTTTTTTTTACCAATCAGGACGAACCTGATATCACAAGAAAGAGTAACATCTTGGCTATCTGCTAGTCTTTGCCCCCATACATTTTGACACGTAAGTCAGAAGCTATAGGAGGAATACGAGAGCAATGAGTGAAAAAAAGTGCTTCTCCTCACACAAAAAGCATGAAACCATGCATTTTCAGTCGAAAAAAGACAGCGTTTTTTTTCATTCAATTAAAAAATAACTGATATCATGAGATGTAGAATTAATCAAAGTTTTATAAACCGTTTGCCCCCATGAAAAATCTTGCGCGGTTCCCGAGATATGATTTAAAATGTGCAAAAAAAGATGCGTTTTCGCCAAATTTCTGTCGAAAGATCGGGGATCACGACCGGTTCACGTTAAGTGAACATGACAAATTCATATGGGTGTTCCCCGGCGTGATCGTGTGTGTAATTGGGTTTTTACAGACGTGTATCAATCAGATATGATTATTTACGTCTGGGACCGACCTTTAACGTCACCATCCGAAAGACGTGACTCAGTCTCGAACCTGGGTCCGCTGAATCAGTTTATAACTTCCACAGGTAGCTGGATTACAGGCGCACGCCACAACGCCCAGCTTCTAGTCCGAAAGCTGCCATTCCAGCGTCTAGTTTGTGAGATCAATGAGAAGCAACCGACTCTACCGAGTAACTATTTATTGGAGTTCATTTTACCGTCTCTTGAAACATTTCAGTGTAAGAATGCTCTATTTTGTATCTTTACATTTCAGTATTAACTTTTCTCTACTTCATTGAAATTATACAAAAAGATACAAAATAGATCATTCTTACCACTGAAATGTTTCAAGAGACGGTAAAATGAACTCCAATAAATAGTAAGTTACTCGGTAGAGTCGGTTGCTTCTCATTGATCGGTGCGTGGGGCCCGATCACGGGGAACACCGTTATTCTCACTGCAAGGAAAATCATGTTTTATAGAACTGAATGTTTCATGTCATGAATGTATCATATCAACATACTTGATGCAGAAAATGTCTTTTGTAGCCATGCTTTGCTGTGAAACTCTGTTCATGAAATTTGTTAGAAGAAAAAAAGTAGGTTGAGTTGTCCGAAAAACGCAGCCCACCCTGGACAACTCGGCCGGGTCGAGTTGTCCAGGGTATTGGGTCGAGTTGTCTTGGGTTGGGCTGTCCGGTGGTCGGGTTGTCCCGGATTCGTTTCGACTATCGATAGTACATTCATAATAAGCGCGTACGCTGCGGGAATAATATGTCAACATATCATGTGCTCATGCGAATAAATTGGAAGAAATTCACCCAAAATCGAGGCTGACTGCATGACAAGCCCATATCTATGCCTCTCACATGCATAGGCGATTCACTGCGGCACGGTTATTCAATGACTCATCAATAGATAACGAACTCAACTGCCATAAAATACAAAGATTCTGACACATTTGACTAAAATGCATTACTCAAACTATACAATAACAAGGTAAATAGCGATAAAAATGCCTAAAATTGCATACATACCGCCACTTCTTAGCTCCTTCAGGGAAAAAATCCTGGGTTTAGTGGGATGCAAAGGGCATCCCCGGATCAGACGAACTCACAGACATGCAGAATACGTCATTGATAAACATAGGGGGACCAATCACAGAAAGAAAAAATCTCAGATTCATTCGCTTGTCATTCGCTTAACACAGGCGGTATCGGAAGTGTGTGCATGCATAGCGGGCTGAATCACGCATTTACTATGGGTGTTCTTGCGCGATAACGACATCTAGCGTCCGTGGGTTTGCCTACATAAGATGAATTTGCGCACAGCTGATGCCTGGTGTGGTGATACATGTGAAATAAGATATCGGACACACCTAGCCAGGATTGGCTTCGTGAGTGTAAAAAAAAAAATTGGCTATACGCCTTTTACATCATGAAGCCAGGCGTTCATCCCTAGCAATCAAATTGCGCACAGGTTAGCAGGACATGAAAATGCCCTGAAATCACACTTATCTGATAACTCCCGCGACCGACAGGCCATTCCCCACAGCGTTTCCTCCTAAGGAAATGTTTGGAATTAGAATCTCTTTTTGATATTACGTATTTCTACCAAAAAAATCCCCAAAAAGATCATAAGAAATTTCTGAGAACTCACCAGTGTTTGTGTATCCATGCCTCCTCTTGTCATGCAGATATAAAATGGCGGCTGCGTGCGACAGCGCGCGACAGCGCGCGCCGTCGTACAAATTCTATGGCCATTGTATAACCGAAAATCACTTTGTTTCTCAAAAAAGTCTTAAGTTGTTCTTGCGAATTAAACGGCGTTCGTTCGAACTTCGTAAGAAGGCCCTAAGAATTTGTGCTTCATCTACGAATCTCTACGAACTCCGGAATTCGTACAAACGATGCGTAGCTTAAAGTATGGTGGATCTAAAAATTCCATGAGTGCTCCACATTCACTGTGTGAAAAAGATAGATCTATTTCGTGGTGGTGGATATACATGTAGGATGGGGTAGGATGGCCACGGCAATGGAATATCATAAAGTTGTGATTGGATATAGTGCTGGTCAAAAGTTTTGGTACACCTTTGATTTTGAGATGATTTTTTTTCTGCATTTTGTATTTCCGAAGTAATGAGCTTGGGTGGGGTGTCAAAAGCATTGTTACACATCAGGATACAATATAATGGTAACCTATACAACATTTTTGGCACTTAGCAAATGTGTATTTTTCTTTTGTTTTGATGATTTAAAACTCAACTGGCAAAGAGCAGCTTAATTGTACACATAGTTTCAAATAATTTTTGTTCAATTTTGATAGAAAAACAAAGAATACTTTAGAGATCCCCAAAATGTGCCACAGCTTGTTAGAATATATTAACCATGTTTTATGAATAATTTCCGTAGAATTAAACTTGAAATATCCATCCAGTATTCTTGCAGGAACAGTCCAAAGATGTGTCTTTGCCATCCCTTTTAAACCCATCCCTCATAAGTCAGTTAAGTTTAAGGTACTGAAACTAAGCTTACAAAAGCTTTCATTTCATGTAATATCACATGTTATATCCACTGATCCTTTATATCATGTAGCTTGAATGTGTTTGTTTTGGGGAAGTTGTTCCAGTGATGTTGTTATTTTGTATGAGAGGTTCCATGCTTAGGGACTGACTATTAGGTCTCTTTGCTTATTATAGCAGGCTGTTGTAGCATCATTTTGGTTAAGAATATCATTCGCCTTGTATAGAACACTAAAGGTAATCACCATCAAAACAGTGATAGACTGTTTAGTTGACAGATTTCCCTTATCCATGCTTGACAGTAGGGACAACGCAAGCAGGAGGCACTTGCTGACTGCCACTGTGGTCACGATACACGTGTGAATTGGACATGAAAGTTGCCAACCTGGCTTCCTAAGTGAAAGATACTAGCGTTCCTTTCTCTTTAGAAAGTGCTTAATGGAAAAAATTGTTACATTGTAGCAATACAGTGACCCCAAACACATGTAAGCTACAAATGTATGCAAGAACTATCTGTTATCAAAAGAAAATACAAGAAAGGGGTAAACGAATGCCAATGTTTTGGCATGGTCTGTCTCTGGACCCTATGTGTATCCAAACTTGTAGCACATTTCCTAGTTTTCAGATAAGCTCCTTACTTGGGAAATACAGAATGAACTAATGATTCATTTCAAAATCCAGTGTGTACTGGAACTTGACCAGCACTGTACCTGGGGAGAATGGATATATCCTATTCATGAGTTTGGGGTTTGATGTGAAAATCAATCAGATAAGGGATGTTGTTTGATGTTTGCCTAGTCACTTCATTAATACCATGTGCATTAAGGAACTTTGCAGGAGTAGGTCAAAGAGTCTGCTGCGACAAGCTGCATTGTCTTGATTGGGTGCGATGTAAGAATCCCAATCGATGTCCAGAGAGTTGAAGTCACCACTCGGATGATATTAGGGTGGCTACATGTATGCTTGGGCTTACATGTAGTTAAGTTCTGAAAAACACATTTTTATGCATTGTTTACTCTTCTATTCCCCCCCCCCCCCCCCCTCTGCACTTCAGGAAGATAGACTGTTACAATGTGCTCACTTGCAGAGGGACCGCCCCCACCTGCTGATGGCTATATTACAGTATGTGAAGAAAATGGAGATTTGGTCACCATTCATGCCAGAAATGCCCCTGTGAACTATACACCAAGGATTGCTGTAAGTAGGATTAGACAGAGGCAGGGAGGTTGTACACCCCTTTTATTTAAACTTTTCTGTCAGCATTTTTCTTTTTTTAAACTGCCTCGTTGGGAAATCTGAAAATCTGTTGACCCTTTTTGATCCTGCTAGATGCAAACAAATTAATTACTCTTGGTTCATATCTTCAGTATCTACATGTACATGTGTCTCAAAAAATCATATCAATATATATTATCTAAACTTTTTGTATATATATCTCTTGTGGTGTGCATAATGAAAGTTTTGTTTAGTCTTCTGGGGCGGTATTCTGAAAACTGTGTTATCTTTTGTGTTAAGGAAAACTGTGTTAATTGTCATAACAAATTGAAATTGCGCGCAATAAACACTAATCATTGGTGCTTGCGCAAGATGTCTCTGTTAACTTTACGCGGGCACAGCCATCTTTGCGCAATCATTAACCAATGACTTGTCCTGATTTTGATTTGTTATGACAATTAACATCATTTTACTGACACAAAAGATAACACAGTTTTCAGAATACGGCCCCTGGGTTGTTTTTTTTGCAAAAACGAAAAATTGCTCACTAAAACTTATTACATTGAATCACAGGATAGGGGTAAGTGCATTATTTCTTTCAACAATACTGATTGATTGAGGGCATAAATCTAATAAAACTAATACACGTATCTCCATTTACATGTCATTATTTTTCGATGGTTACCGGTATTAATTCCCTAGGGCTTTGAGTACCCAAGCATTAGCACCTCAACTGAGAGCCTCTGCTCCTTGGCGACAGAGGAGGCAGCCCAGTCAGCCTTCCAGCCTCATATGGATGAAGTGTCACTATGGAAACAAGCTTGGTATAACTGCAGAGTTCATGGTCTGACTGAGATGCTGGACGAACTCTCCCAAAATGACACAGGTAAGAAGGTGTTACTGGTGTTTTCATATCTCAGATTGATTTTACTGCTAATCTTGGGTTCTGGTAATGTGTTTTGAAAGAAACTGGCTTTAAGTGATAGTGAATAATTTATCAT